>PVJC01041093.1:0-15517 GCA_004026665.1 Murina feae | reverse complement strand
ACACTCTTGGTGTATGCCTTTAAGAGCTGGGTACACAGTCTTGTTGTAGTTAAGTCTTAAGTGCTATTGGTGTCACTGGGAGAAATGACCTCCAGGCCAAATGATTGAGAGAACCCGCTGTTGTCTATTGTGGAAGAACTGCTGTGCAGGAGACACCCTTATGGAGAACTTGCTTCAGTGGGGCTTTGGTGCTCACTGAGTTTGCCTCTTGAGTGTGTCCCTTATGGATGTGAGGAGTTGAAATCTGGTATCTGGCCACTGGGTACCCTGGATCCTGTATCTCCAAGGAGGTGCAAAGTCAGCCACTGTGTTGAGTTTACCCAGGAGGTGGTATAACGAGATCTATATATTTCTCCTCGTTGTTTGGGGTTTGGAACTTTTGGAGTTCTCTGTCCCAGCTGCAGTCTGTTAGGTTAGGCTTCAGGCAGACAGGCGCACAGCTTGGGTGGGGTTGTAAATTGGGTGGGGCAGGGTCTCAGAATCACGAGGGCGGAGCAACCAGCAATGGCTGGCCCTCAGCCAGTTTCGGGGCTTCTCCCTGTTTTGGCATCTCGACGCCCTGGCGTCTGCACGCTGCTGAGTCCCCAAGTCTCGGAGCTCTGCATCAGTGATCGCTGTAAACAGCCCTGCTAGAATGCCACTCTCGTCTTCCACCCCATTACCAGACAGCCCACAATGAGTTCAGTGCGACCTCGGAACTTGTAATCCCCTTCCAAGACGCAGACCCAGGTGCAGCTGCTGCCATTTCGTGCATGCCACCACCGTTTTACCCGCGTCTGTACCTCTATGTTTTGGCGCCAAGAACTTCTACTCAGTCTCAATGCACTCCTTCTCTTAACTTCTAGTTGTAAAGCTTCCACTCCCTTGGTTCTGGAGGATGGCTGTTTAGCTTTATAGTTGTATTTTTTTAATGTGGTTGTGGGAAGCTGCGCATTCAGGTATATACCTTATGCTGCCATTTTGGTTCTATCTGGATGTGAAGTTTTACAACAGAAGCAGGCATTGTTACTTCATCTAGTCTAACCTTTCACATCCTTGCAAGGACACAGAAAGGTGCCAGGGGTGTTTTGTGTGGTTGGGTTTTTTGTTTGTTTGTTTGTTTTTTGCTGGGTCTTTTCCACCAGCCGTCAAGTCACAGCCTTGTTACTTATTCTTTCCTCCCACCACAGTGGGATTTGCAGGCACCATAACCTCTAACAGAGCAGTATAACGAAAGCTGACTGCTGGTTTTCTTTTTTTTTTTTTTCTTTTTTTCTTCCTATTTTTTTTTATTTATTTAATTTCATAAAGTATTACAAAGGTTAGTACAAATATTTCTTTTTTCCCCTGCCCTTCCCCCAGCCTCCCCTTCCCCCCAGTGTGACTGCTGGTTTTCTTTCTCTGAATGTACACACAGGTGGACACCCATATCCATGCAGCTGCTTGCATGAACCAGAAGCACCTTCTGCGCTTCATCAAGAAATCTTACCACACTGACGCTGACAGAGTGGTCTACAGCACCAATGAGAAAAAGCTGACCCTAAAGGAGCTTTTTGCCAAATTAAAAATGCATCCCTACGACCTGACCGTTGATTCTCTGGATGTTCATGCTGTAGGTTGAAAAGATAACATCAGTTTCACTCGAACACTGAAGAGCCCCACATGGCTTTCTCCTACAGCCCTTCTCAGAGCCATGCTGGCTCACCATGCTGACCATAGCACCACAGACAATTTTAAGGTTTATTCATTCATCAACTGTCCCAGATTCCATTCTTGGAGCCCAGCCCCTTCCCTGCCACCAGGCTCCTGTTTCTCATGGCCATTCCCTAGCTCCTGTGTCCAGGCAACTCTGGTAATGACACATGTGTGTTCCTGTTTCCTGATTTAGGGACGCCAGACTTTCCAGCGTTTTGATAAATTCAATGACAAATACAATCCTGTAGGAGCAAGTGAGCTGCGGGACCTCTACCTTAAGACAGACAATTACATAGATGGGGAATATTTTGCCACAATCATCAAGGTGAGGAGGAACCAGCAGATCTATGGTACCTGGCCTAGCTCTTGAGGAGGGAGAGAAAGAGAGGGAGGGAAGAAAGGAGAGAGGAGAGAGGAAGGGAAGAAGGAAGGGAGGAAGGAAGGGAGGGAAGGAGGGAGGGGGAAAAGCAGGCTGTCCTCGGAATCAAGCACTACATAAATGAATGTAACAATTTCTTCTGAAATGTCAACTGGGATGATTTTAAAAGACCTCTATTCCTAGGATTAGATTTGGGAGTAAGGACCTGGTTCTCTTGGGCTTTGGGAGTTGTAAATTCAGGAAGCGTTGGTATTGGAATCCGCCTTCATTTTCATGCCTGAGCATTAGGGAGCAGGAATGACATGGGGAGTTGGGAGATGTGTATTTTGGGAGGTAGGGGGCCTATGAAAAGATGGATTTCTTTTGCAGGTGCCTGGGATATCTCATCATGCCTAGTCTGACTTTTTCACTCTCTAGACTCCATAATGTCCTATCCATCTTTTCCTTCCTGTGGGATTCCCCTTAACTCTGTTCCCTTAGAGCTTAACCTTGACCGTTTCCCACTGACTTCTCATGTTTCCTCCACTCTTCTTCGTATCCATCTCCTGTTCCTGGATCCCACAGGCTTAGTCCCCTGATTTACTTATAGAAATTCCTGGTTTTGGACTTCTCTTTTGGCTTTGCAGGAGGTAGGTGCAGATCTAGTGGAGGCCAAGTACCAGCACGCCGAGCCCCGCCTGTCAATCTATGGCCGAAGTCCTGAGGAGTGGAGCAAACTCTCCACCTGGTTCGTCCGCAACCGCATCCACTGCCCCAACATGACATGGATGATCCAGGTCCCCAGGATCTAGTATGTACCTGCCCATCGGAAACCCTAAAGCCTCACCTCCTCTACACAAATAAGAAACGTGCAGCATATCAAGACAGGAATACGCTCTCCGTATTTCTGAGAATCAACAGTCAGGTCGTAGGGATGCATTTTTAATTTAGCGAAAAGCTCCTTTAGGGTCAGCTTTTTCTCATTGGATCCTGCGTCCTGGGAACATGACTTTGTTCACTCTGGGTTCAGCATGCCTGGCAGAGACAGAAGTTAGGAAGATCCTATCAGTTCAAGTTTCTAACCAGAAGGCTTTTTTTTGTTTTTTAAAAAACACAGGACTTCATGTAGACTACAAAGACACTTATTGAGAATGATTAAAACTTAGCTAAGAACTATATGCATTTTACTATACACTTTCTCCTGCTCTTCCTCTCTGTGTCCAGTTCACTCATTCCCATTCTCATCTCTACTGGGATATAGGTTCCTTGTATCGGAACCATGTCGACTATCTGCTGATCGTCTCATCAGGAAGTGCTCAAGTTCTCCATAATCAACGTGTCTTTATCAATGGTGTTGCCACCTGTTAATTACTCATTGCCCTCAGAGATGTTCGATGTCATTGTGTATTTATCTAACATAAGTGTTGATATATTTTCTGGCCACCTACTTCATGTTCTGTGTGCCTTGTGGCAATACAAGAATTTTATCCTATCTCTTTAGTGGAAAAAGTAACTTTCTGGCTGGAATTAGTACTTTCTGTCTAATATCACTACGGCAGAGAGGCAGTAGGTGTGGGGGTTAGGAGCATGGACCCAGACTGGCTGTGCTTGAATCCTGACCCTACCACATACTTAGCTGTGTGCCTTGGCTTTATCATCTTTAAATGGGTAATACCAGTACTTAACTTATTGAGTTGTTATGAAGATAAAGTTAGCTAATATTTATGAATGGCTGGCATACACTGAGTGCTATAATAAGAATTTGTTAGACTGCCCCTGGCTGCAACACATCAGGATTGTTCTTGATAACTCTCCCATGTGTACCATCTTGTATACCACATAAATAATTGAAACTTTTATGTGATAGTCCCTATAATCCTCATTCTCTACCTAGATTTAGCTGTGAAAGTTCGCTTTTCTCACCACCTGAGGATTTGTACAAGAGATGGGCCATCAGGCAAGAAATTGATACTTTCTATGCCCAACCACAATGGAATCCCTCTTTATGGGTAACCAAAGACATACTAGGATGGACATACTAGGACTTTTCCTGGTCATGGCATTTGGTCCTCTGGTTCTCTCGAATTGGGGCTATCAGTCCTAAAAACCTTTCTGTCCTCCTAAATTCTCTTCATTGTTGTCTCTAGTGATGTGTTTCGATCTAAGAATTTCCTTCCACACTTCGGGAAGATGCTGGAGAATATTTTCATGCCAATATTTGAGGCCACCATCAACCCCCAGGCTCACCCAGACCTCAGTGTCTTCCTCAAGCATGTAAGCATGACCTGTCGGCCTTCATCTTGCTGCGCACGGACAAGCCCACCTACCTGGCCGTGACTAATCCTTGGTGCTTATCTCTGATGTTTGGTCCTTGCCTTTGGGAGCTGAAAGTTTGTCTGAGGGCTGGGACCCTGAAGTCAGACTGAACCCATTGCATGGCTTGCTTTTCCTGACAGATTACTGGCTTTGACAGTGTGGATGATGAGTCCAAACACAGTGGTCACATGTTTTCCTCCAAGAGCCCCAAGCCCCAGGAGTGGACAACGGGAAGTAATCCATCTTACACTTACTATGCCTACTACATGTATGCAAACATCATGGTGCTCAACAGCCTGAGAAAGTAAGTAGACAAGAATTGGAGCTAGGAGAATCTATTTGGCACACTTCTCTCCCGGTGCATGGGCACCCTTGATGGTCAAGGGCCTGAACTACATTGGTGGGATGCTTTCAGCTGGCTCAAATCAGAAATTTCTTTCCCTTGACTTTTTCTCCAGTTTCTTATATTTATTTAGGGGCAGGAATGGACATTTTGGAACCTCCGGTAACATTCACAGTTCGTTTTCTTTGGATGTTTATAGTAATATACAATAGTAACTATGCAATTTATTATAAAACTCCATACATTTTCCCCCTCTTGATAGATCTAAATAAGAATAAATAGAGGAATATTATTCTGGGGCTTTTCTGGAAACAGTTTCCCCCTGAAGTGTGAGTAGGAGAAATGATGCTATGGGGATGCTGAATTTCCTGTGGGAACTGAAGATGTTTCTGTTCAAGTAATCAAATCCTGACTTTCCTCTGTACCCTCATGTCCTCTGCTGCCTGCTTTTCAAAAGTCTGTGTTTAGGAAGACTTGAGATCATGACTAGGAATTGCTGGTTTTGCCAAGTCCTTTGAATACCCTTCCAGAGAGTTCATTTTTCTATCAAATTTTCTTGTAAATTGCTCTATGCCCAGAATTGTTGCCAGGTCCTAGTCAGTCACTTGTGACTGTTATAGCAGTTCCATTTCCCTAGGGAACGAGGCATGAATACGTTTCTGTTCCGACCTCACTGTGGGGAAGCTGGAGCGCTCACTCATCTCCTGACAGCATTCATGACAGCAGACAATATTTCTCATGGCCTGAATTTAAAAAAGGTGAGATGGAGGCTCTCTTAATAACAGTACGTTTTTTTAAACAATCAATACTGAAAGACTCATAGACACAGAGAACAGATTGGTGATTGACAGAGCGGAGATGGGTTGGGTGAATGGGTGAAAAGGTGAAGGCATTAAGACTATTCTGTGACTACCTATGTGTAAAGTACAACATAGGGAATATAGTCAATAATATTGTAATAACTATGTATGATGCCAGGTAGGTACGGAAAATATTGGGAAGAATACTTTGTAAGGTATATGAATGTCAAATCACTATGCTGTATACCTGAAGCTAATACAAAATAATACTGAACGTAAACTGTTACTGAAAAATAAAATTACAAAGGACAATGACTTTTTATGGGAGCTAGTCACAGGTCATTATTAAGACCAACATCAGGTTAAAGTAGAACAAAAAAATGGATTTGAGATTATTTAGTGCCGTTCATTTTACAGAGGCCCAGAGACGTGAAGGAACGTGCTCAAGATTACCCAGCTACTGACGGCCGAGATGGGTTAACAGGTGGCCTGGCTTCCATTTTAGAGCTCTGACAAAGGATAATTCAGAGGCAGCGTGGCTCACCTTAAGCTAGCGTTTGCCAGATTCCTTGTTATAGCACGTCTTAAAATGCCTCTCGTGAGAATCAGAACTTCCCTGTAGAGAAAAAAAAAAAAAAGAAATGTTTTTAGGTGAGGTCTTTTTGCCAGAGACAGTCACCCAGCTCAATGCTTCTGAGAATTGATGATCCCAAATAATTTTATTCTAAATGGTATTCATATTTAAAAACTATTCCTCTTCTTTACGAGGGGATTTAAAGGACAGGTGATAATTAATTGAAAGCTAAAACTTGGGGTAGACCATGGGGTTTTAACATTTCTCATTTGTATCCCTTTGCCAATATCCTTAAATAATTTTATTTTCCTTTTCCTTTCCAGACTCCTGTGTTACAGTACCTGTTTTTCTTAGCTCAGATTCCCATCGCTATGTCGCCATTAAGTAACAACAGCTTATTTCTAGAATATGCCAAAAATCCTTTCTTAGATTTCCTCCAGAAAGGGCTAATGATCTCACTGTCAACAGATGACCCAATGCAATTCCACTTCACCAAGGTACTCATATGGAATCTTGAGCAATACAAGCATATTTTGTTGGGCTGTTGTTTCCCACCCAGAATTGTAAAAGTTAAATCGATTTAGTTCACTAGTCTTTTTGTGCAAGGTGCCATTCTTTTAATGCATTCTTTTCCTTTCTTTCCTGCTTCCTGTTTGCCTCATTTAAATACATAACTGAAGGAGCCCCTGATGGAAGAGTACGCCATTGCCGCCCAAGTCTTCAAGCTGAGCACCTGTGACATGTGTGAGGTGGCAAGAAACAGCGTTCTGCAATGTGGAATTTCCCACGAGGTAGACCTGTCTTTGCCTGGTTGCCCTTTGGATTTTAGATCCGGTCACTTGAGTAATGAAAACTGAGTTGGAAATACACATGGAAAAAATTATCCCCAAGTCACATGCAGCTGCTATGGACAGGGACTAGAAAGAATTATTCTATTTCTCTGGCCATGCCATTTGTGCAAGGGGAAAAAAATGCACTTGTGTCTCAGCTGACCATGCACACTGAGGCATGGGGTGAGTGCTTTTAATCGTTTTTTGTTCTTTTTTTTCCTTTTGCCAATGGCTAACGTAAGGAAGGAATCCTTGTGGAGGGTGTAATGATTGTCTATATTAGGGTACAAAGAGATAACAACCATTCTGCTTACTTTTCTCTTACAGGAGAAAGCAAAGTTCCTGGGCAACAATTACCTACAGGAAGGCCCTATGGGAAATGATATCCGGAGGACAAATGTCGCCCAGATCCGCATGGCCTATCGCTATGAAACCTGGTGTTATGAACTTAATTTAATTGCCGAAGGCCTTAAGTCAGGAGACTAAAATAAATAAACCGAGTAACATATGGGCGAGATTTTCATGTGACTAATAATAGTTACCAGTTCTTGAATCCTTACTATAAGCCAAGGACTGTATTAGATATTATTCCACTGACATTTCATTTAACTCTTTTCACAACTTTATAAAGAAGGTGTTACTATCTCTATAGCGGGGAAGATGAATAAACTGAAGTTAGGGAAGTTAATAACCTGCACAAGGATACACCTAAGTGAGCAGTTGCAGTGGGGACCTAGGTTTGTCTGATCCCAGAATTTCTATGACCTCAGGCAAAGCAGGGGTGGGGGGTGGGGGGGAGAATACAAGCAATGACTATTATTGGGAGAACTTTTGTTTTATAGAATTAAAAGTTGCTTAGGCAGTTTGATCATTGAAAAGTCCTCCTGACCAGATATAAGTGAAGAGTGGCTTTCTTAGACAAAAGTAGGACAGGTGTAAATAAAAGCAATCTGTACTTATGAGTTAGTCTACTTAGTGAGAATTTATCTTACAAAAGGATTCTTCACTTACAAAAGGATTTTATTGACAATAAAGTTATAGTCACTTATAGTGATACATTTTAAATGATTTCACTTACCAAAGCAAGATACAACTTTCTAGAAATTGCCTATTACTCAGGCTGAAGTCATATTCCAATTAGCCAGACTACACTTATGCACATACAACTGTGTTGCCATCTAGTGGTTGGGCTGATCCTGCATTCATATTATTTAGTAAACAATTACTGACCCAACATCATCTCAGAAAGAAATGACGTTGATTTCAAGTGGAAAAAAAATTAAAAATAGCTAATTCCTGTCTGTTTCCACATTCTGTACAGGATCACGCCATAAGCAGAGGCGTGCTCCTGACGGCATGTTTGTACTAGCCCCGGTGTTAAGTCTCCTCCCTGTTTTCTGAAGTTGCAGCTCTGTTAGCTGAGTATGTGGAGGTCCCTTAGAGAACCTGATTTTATTTTGCCTCATCAAAATAATACAAACCGCTAAAGTTAACATCCTATTCTCAGACTTAAAAAGGCACTACCACTAAGTATATCTCCATCTTACCCATGAGAGGGCAGTAGAACACACACATAGCATTTCATTTATTAAACCCATAGAAACCCACTCAGATTTGGTTTCATACTTGATATGTGTAATCAATCTGCCTTATTTTGCCAATCATCTTCTGGAGTGCCAAGTCTGAACTCCGAAATAAATTTTGAAATAAAATTCAAATCCACACTATTCTAGACCAACATCTCATCTTAGACGACTTTTGGGAAGTTTTTTAACTATGTAGGAACTTGGGAGAGTAGGGGGGCTGCAGGGGGAGTCGCCCATAAAGATCACTGTTCAAAATTTACTACAAACAATACATTTATGTCCTCATTGAGTCAGATTTTAAAAATGTCTTATCATGATTTTTTTCCCCCTCCATCATAGAAGGTAACTCCTGTATCACTGTCCACGACGCATGGTTTCACGATGGTTCTGGACACTCAGCTTTTCCTGCTGTGGCTCAATTGGCTTGTGACGGTCATCGGCGACGTGTCACCGAACACCTCTCTCTCTGGCAGGCTTCTATTTTGGTGCCTCTATGTGCACAGATGTGGGAAGAGTTTGGGCACCGACCCAGGAGGCTCCGGCGGAGTGGGCGGGACGGGGAGGGGCGCGGCGGGCGGGGTGGTGAGCGGGGGCCTGAGAAACAGGCTCCGCTCCTCCCCGTCGCGCAGCTTCAGTGAAACTGGGTGCTGCCCGCGGTGGGCGCAGCGCCCGGCACATACCTGAGCAGGAGCGTGTTGCAGGCGCAGTGCTCCTGCTTGTGTCACAACAGGGCGTGGGGCGGGCCTCGGGCTCTGGGCGTATCAAAGGCTTCCCTGCTCTGGGATCTCAAGCCTCCGGTGTCGGGAGCGTTCCCGACTTGCAACTACGTTTCCAATTAGCCCCGCACGGCAATCGCCCGGGACTCCCGTTTGCTCCTGGAGCTCCGCCGGGGAAACCGTGACCCCGGGCCAACCGCGCCCGGCGGCGGCAGACACGCCAGCGGTTTCCTTGAGCGAGGTGCCACTCGGGTCACCTGGAGCCGCGAAGTCGTGTCAAGCTCAGGTCCGTCGCGGAGGGGCCGGTCCGCAGGCACAGCGAGGGCCCTGCCACTTTGCTAGAGGCCCCGGCTGCACGGCAAGTGGCGACGGTCGCCAGCGGCTGGGGGCCGCAGCGTCGCAGCACCGAGGTGCCGGGCAAGGTTCTGGCCCCGCGCGCGGACCAGAGCGGGGGCGGGTCCCCTATGGACGGCGCCTGGTAACGCCGGGGGCGGGCCGAGCGTGAGGGACGGGAACAGCAGCCAATCGGAAACCTGTTTGATCGGGCAGGGGCGGGGCCTGCGGCCGGGCCTGCGGGGGCGGGACGGAGCCGACCGGAGTGGGACCGACGGGAGACTTAGCGCCTCCGCTGAGGAGAGGACGGGAGCCTCGCAGCCCGGCCGCGGGGGCGGCGTCGGGGCCCAGGGCAGGTAGGAGCCGGGCGATGCGAGGCGCGGTCCGAGGCGGGGGGCTTCGAATCGGGGCCGCGGGGGTGTCGGCCCCGACCCGGCTGTCTCGGCTCCTTCCCGGGGCCTCGAGGGACGCGCGGGTGTCCGGCCCCGAGGACGCGGGTTGGGGGCGTCCCGCCTTGTCGCCCGCGGTGGTTGTGGCGGAGCCCGGCACAGGGTCACCTCGCCGCTCTCCTCGGAGGCGCGGGGACCGTCGAGGAGGCGGCGGCGGCGGCGGTCGGGGCCCGGCGGGGAGAGCGGGAGAGCTTCGAGCGTGCGGGAGGAAATGCGGGGCCTCGTCCGGGCTGAGCGGGTTTCAACGTCGACGGACGTCGGCCCGGGGCTTCAGAGTCAAGTTTTGTGTTTGGACTCTTAACAGACCCCGGCAGCACAACAGCAAAAGTCCAGTCGATTTTGATTTTAGAATCTGACGGTGGAACATCGAAGGGCTTTTGAGTAACCAGAACGGCCGCGGAGGATGAGCGGATGAGTCAGGGGCCGGAGTCTTGGCCGGGACCCACGGACCACATGCGGCGTGGCCCTGGGTCGGGGTGACCTCTCTGGGCCTCCGTTCCTTCGCCGTGAAACGGGTGCTCATGTCCAGGGGTGTCCCGAGGGTCGGAGGAGAGGAGGAGGGTGCTCTGCAAATGGCAGGCACTGTTCCCGGACTGTGCACCAGCCTCGTGCACACTGACTAACTGCCGGACCCTTTATCCTAACGCTATGGATGGACCAGTACAGGGTTTTAGATAAAATCCCGACTCTCTGTTTACAGTGTAGATAAATGCTTCAAGCCCCTTTCCCACCAGATCACCATTGTTTGAAGTGTGGTCCACGTTTCACTGATGAATGAATGTTTCTAGAATAGCACTTGCCATCTACCTGCTGCTCCAGCAGCGTTTGCCACGAAGCCGTCCAGGGCTGTGGTTTAAGTTATACCTGCGAAAAGGTAAGCTGGGAGTGTTGCTTCACATCAAGACTTGGGTTCGCTTTTTTAAAAAGAGTTAACAAGATTCATGTGTGGCTGTGTTTTTTTTGTAAGGGTGTCATTACAGACATTCGCATCCTTTTCTTATGGGCTCGAGGGATCCAAGAGGGAGACTGGAAGCAAAACAGGGAATAGCAGCTTGTAAACCAGCAGACTTTTACCGGGGACACTCCTGGGCGTGTTCTGAATTAGTTTCCCAGGCCGAAACCAGGAAATGTAGTAATTGTGTTTCTTGGCCTTTATTAAATTTTTTTTGTGTTGAACCTGGCATGGATTTTTTAAATGCAGATATAAAAGGAAGAATTTTTTTTTTCCTGATGTGACAATAGGCAGTTATCTGAAGTTGGAAATTTTTGTTTTAAATGATCTGTAAAGAATCATATTACAGATGAAGATTTTAGATCATTGAATACCAAGATCAAATTAAATGGAGAAATAAAAAGGAAAGGTCCTAATGAATAGAATTTTGTGTTGCTTTAAATGTTTACATGTTTCAAAGGTTCAGTGAATGTTTTGAAACTACTTTTAAAAAACCAATTTTAAATACATTCTCCATATATAAATATAAACTCCATATATAAATTTTGCTGTCATATGTAACTTGTTGACATTAGAAGCTTGAAGCCTTACATTTACATTATTTATTGAGCACCTATTATATCCCAAGGCACAGTTTGAGTACTTACATTGTACAGTATTCATGTGTGGGCAGGATATAATTCTTTATTTTGGAGATTGATGGGCTAAAATCAGTCTTACAACTGGGCTAAAATAAGTACCAAGAAAGATGGTTTTAAAACTGGTAACAACACCCACCAGCATTAATCGGGACCTACTCTGAGCCAGGCAGTGTTCTAAATTCTTCACGTGCATTAGCTAATTGAATCCTTACACAGCACCACGAGGATTATTATTATTATGAACTCCTTGCTCAAAGACACAGAGAAGTTGAGTAACTTGCTCGTATCAAGCAGCCTAGGTAGCAGAGCTAGGATTCAAACCAAACAGATGGGCTCCCCCAAATCCTGATCTTACCCTCTGCACTATACTTCGTTTCCAATACTGTGAGTGAGTTACAAATGAAACCCAGTGGGTATTTAAAAGAGTTCTGTAAAGAAAGTCTTCAAAAAGAAGGAAAGAAAAAGATAGGGAGAGAATAAAAACTGGTATTGCAAGATGTAGATTGAAGACATGTCCAAGCTACAATTTAATTATACTTTGTATATAAGAGCATTTCCCGCCCCTCTGGTGAATGATGTGGGATTCTTTTTGCTTCTAGGTTCTCAGTCACTGAGTCACTACAATTATGGCATCATCTGAATAATGTGAGAGATGATTATTTTTCAATAAGAAGTTTAAAATGTCTGTTCTTAGACCATAAGTTAAATGTTAGATTGGGGAAAAGAAAATGCTTCCCTAACTTCAAGAAGCTTATAACCAGACATGTAAATAAGACCCTACAGTTTCAGTGTGATAAGAGTTAAAACAGACATACAGAGTTTAGTGGGTACATTGATTAGGAAAAATAATGCTATATATGGGAGGAGGGTTAGAGAGGAGATATATTTGAATTTGACTCTGAAGGATGAACAGGAGTTTGCCAAGTTAAAGAAAGGAACAGAAGACAATAGCTGAAAATCAGGAATATTGAAAGTATGTGGATGCCCCGGTTGCGGGCTCACTCCCCAGAAGGGGTCATGCAGGAGGCAGCTGATCAATATTCTCTCTCACCATTGATGTTTCTACCTCGCTCTCCCTCTCCCTTCCTCTCAGAAATCAATAAAAAATATATTTTTAAAAAGTATGTGGGCCTGACCGTCGTGGTTCAGTTGTTGAGCATCTATCTACCTATGAACCACGAGGTCATGGTTCGATTCCCGGTCAGGGCACATGCCCAGGTTGCAGGCTCAATCCTCAGTATGGAACATGCAGGAGGTAGCTGATCTGTGATTCTCTCTCATCATTGCTGTTTCTGTCTCTCTCGCCCTCTCCTTCTTCTCTGAAATCCTCTCTGAAAGCATATATATTTTTTAAAGTATATGGTATGTTTGAGTGTTATAATTTACTGCCACTAAGGTTAGAGTGTATGGTGAGTGGTTGGGCTAAAGGGGATGGTGCCTGGAAATAAGAAATGGCAGCGCTTGGTTGCTCATCACATTAGGATCACCGAAACTCCTAGAAATTAGATTAAGTGTGGGATTTCAGTGCCTCTCATTTGAAATAGACTTGTCCATCTTGGCAAAATTTAGAGGTAGTTTTAAGACTTTGAAGTACAGGATATAGTATAAAACAGTATACAAATTAGGTAAATAAAAAGTTATGACTCAGAAAAAGAGAAAAAAGAAGTCTGCTGGTGCCATGTGGTGAAGAGCCTTTGCATCATGCTAAGGACTTTGGACTTGATTCTAAAAACAATGGAGAGCTAGTGAAGGACTGTAAGTAATTAGGAAAGATAACATGGTGGTGGTATGGTGTGGAGGCTGGGTAGGATGGAGAGAGATAAGTTAGAAGGCTGTTGCTATTGAGATAGATAAGAGAAGGTAAGGGCCTGGAGTAGGAAAATAGAGATGAGGAGAGGACAGGTAATGAAATGTAGAATTTGCAGAGATTAAAAATTGATTGGCTTTTAGGTGAACAGAAAAGTAAACAACTTAGCTTCTAAGCTTCGGAATCCTTTGGATAGAGGAACATGTTTTATTTTTATTTTTTTTAATGTGAGAGGCAGGTAACCATTTCAGTTTTGAACATGATGAGTTTGAAGTGTATGAAACATGCAGTTGGAGATGTCAAGAGAGGATCCATAGCCTGGAAGGAGGCTAAGATTGATGATTCAGAGTTTAATTGGATAGTAAAAGGTCATTGAATCCCTAAGAACAGACAAAATTGCTTGGGGAGTACATATGGAATTAGAAGAGAGGAATAGAAGGGGTTGTTTATTTATGCTAATTTCATCTTACACATTGTGATTTTATAGCAATAAAATGGGTTTTAATGGAAGGTTAATCCCTTTTACATCCAAATAAATTCTGTTCTTTCATCCCCCTCCCCCTACCTCCTCCTTTATTGATTATAGAGAGGAAGGGAAAGGAAGAGATAGACACTTCAATGATGAGAGAGAATCATGGATCAGCTGCCTTCTGCACGCCCCACACTGGGAATCAAACCCACAACCTGGGCAGGTACCCTGACTGGAGAATTGAACTGTGATCTCCTGGTTCATAGGTTGACACTCAACCATTGAGTCATACCAGATGGGCTGAATCCTGTTCTTTTAAAATTTCATTTAGGTTTTACTCATTTATTCCAAAAGTATATTGCCCAAAATATTATTGGAGTTTCTCTTTGTAAAAAACAAAACTTTGTAGCAAATTTACAGCCATTCAAGAAAGTAGATCTTCCCATTTTGTTAGAGAATTATTTTTTCCTCTACTGTACTTTCTATTTTCATGCATATGTAGCCTATTTATCTTAAAGCTACAAAAGCATTATGGTGGATAGCCCTTGAAAATGAGAAATAGTGCTCTTTTAAAAAATAAATCTTTGCCTCCCATAAATTTAGATTATCATTAATGTCTGCTAGTTGATTCATCTTAATAACCAGTCTTATTCAGTCTCGGCTCCAAATAGCTTAGGTGTTTCTAAAATTCATTCTCATCCTCAAAGAAGGAAGGTTTGCCATCATGAATGAGACTCAAAAGAATGTGTTATGTATGGCTTTGAAGGCTTTTTCAAAAAAGGAATTTCAAAAATATTTTCCCAATTTGTGGTCTCAGAATAAGTGTAAGGCAAGGATTGGCAAACTTTCTGTAAAGGGCAGATGGTAAGTATTTTAGACTTTATGGGCTACACAGTTTCTGTCGCAACTACCCAATTCTGCTAAAAGAGAGCCATAGACAATACCTAAGTGATTGAGCATGTGTTGGGTTCCAATTAAAGTTTATTTATGGACACCAAAATTTGGATTTCATATAATTTCCACATGTCATGAAATATTATACTTCTTTGATTGTTTTTCCAATTATTTAAAGGCCCAATGCATGAAATTCATGTACGGGTAGGGGGTCCCCTAGGGGCTGCTAGCTACCAGCCAGGGGCCTTCCTTCGTTCCATGCCACTCCCTGATGGTCAGTGCACATCATAGCAATCAATCGAACTCCCAGTTGGTCAAATTCCCCAGGGGACACTTTGCATATTAGAGATATATATATATATATATATATATATATATATATATATATATATATATATATATATATATATATATAAAAACTTCCGAGGGTGTGCAAAAACAGATAGCCATATTTGGCCTAGAGGTGTAGGCTTTACTCTGCTGTCCCTATCCTAAGGGGTGTTCTTCGGGGTACTTGAATTTCTAAATTACGCTTTTCAGAAATGGTTATTCAAAGTTATATCTCCTATTTCTAAATTCTAGGACATTTTGTAAAACATCTGAAAATGTTACATTCATTCTCCATTTCTCGGAGAGTGAGTGAAAAATGTTTCCTTCGCTGGTTTAGAACTTGAGATACAGAGAAATAGATTGACTTCTGCAATGTCAGAATCAAAAATAGTTTTGAAAATACTTTTCAATATTCAGTACTCCTTTCTGAACCTGTAAATAAGCA
>PVJC01041092.1:0-15511 GCA_004026665.1 Murina feae | reverse complement strand
CTTTTATTAGTTTAGATTGATTTTTTACAGAGAGGAAGGGAGAGGGATAGAGAGTTAGAAACATCGATGAAAGAGAAACATTGATCAGCTGCCTCCTGCACACTCCTTACTCGGGATGTGCCCGCAACCAAGGTACGTGCCCTTGACTGGAATCAAACCTGGGACCTTTCAGTCCACAGGCCGATGCTCTACCACTGAACCAAACCGGTTAGGGCGACATAAAGACTTTTAAAAATGCAAAAAATCAATGAAACCAAGAGCTGCTTCTTTGAACAGATAAAATTGATGAACTATTAGCCAGACTCATCAAGAAACAAAGAGCAATAACCCAAATAAAATAAGAAATGAAAGTGGAAAAATAACCCTGACCCCACAGAAATAGAGGGGATTGTAAGGAAATACTATGAACAACTCTATGCCAACAAGCTGGACAATGTCAATGAAATGGACACATTCCTAGAAAAATACAATCTCCCAAAACTGAATCAGGAAGAATCAGAAAACCTGAATTGGCCAATAACAAGTGAGGAAACAGAAGCAGTAACCAAAACATTACCAGCGAACAAAAGCCCAGGTCCGGATGGCTTCACAGGGGAGTTTTACCGAACATTCAAAGAACTAACACCTACACTCCTCAAACTATGCCAAAAAGTCCAAGAGGAAAGAACACCTCTTTTTTTGAGACCAGCATTATCCTAATTCCAAAACCAGATAAAAACACTACGAAGAAAGAGAATTACAGGTCAATATCCCTGATGATGCTAAAATCCTCAACAAAATATTAGCAAATTGCATCCAGCAATATATTGAAAAGATTATACACCATGAGCAAGTGGAATTCATTCCAGGGATGCAAGGCTGGTACAATATGCGCAAATCAATAAACGTGATACATCACATGAACAAACTGAAAGACAAAAATCACACGATCGTGGCAATAGATGCAGAAAAAGCATTCGACAAAATCCAACACCCATTTTTGATAAAAACTCTCAGCAAACTGGGAATAGAGGGAGCATGTCCCAACATGATAGAGGCCATATATGACAAACACACAGCCAACATCATACTCAATGGGCAAAAACTAAAACCATTTCCCCTAAGAACAGGAACAAGACAGGGATGCCCGCTTTCACCACTCTCATTCATCACTAGTGTCTCAATGCATGGATTTGTGCATATCAAAAGGAATTTAATTAGGAGAAATATTTTAATATTGCTATTTGCCCTTTCTCTGTAATAGAAGTGTCAACCAAATTCATGATCGACAATGACATATCGAAACACAGGCATGCGATTGGTGCTAGCAAGAGCTTTATATCCTATATAATAAAAGGCTAATATGCAAATCAAATGAACGGTGGAATGACCGGTTTCTATGGCACGCACTGACCACCAGGGGGCAGATGCTCAACACCAGAAGCCCTGAGCTGGGCTCACAGCTGGTGAGCGCAGAAGCAGTGGCAGGAGAGGCACTCTGTGGCAGTGCTAAGGATCCGACTGCTGTGGGGAGTGGGCCTAAGTCATCAGTTGGACATCCTCTGAGGACTCCCAGGCTGTGAGAGGGCGCAGGCCAAGGCTGAAGGACCACCCCCTGAGTGCACAAATTTTGTGCACTGGGCCTCTAGTATATAGGAAAACTTGCTTAATTAGACTTGCTTTCTGATGTAGCTTTTTTTCCCGCCCAGTGAAGCACCCCAAAATCCCTTTCAGGTAATTGTCAGAAACACAGCAGTAAATATCAGCATGAAGCAGATATTATTGTAGATCACGCAGAGAGAACAAAGGGTAAATATTTAACTACAGCAGTGTTTGACTATATTCTGTGCAGTAAGAAAACCTGAAGTCATTTTAAAGGTCCACCATTTCTTATTTCTTTTCAGTTGGGTCAAGTTTCTAAATCTCCATTTTCTGGCTAATGAAAAGAAAATAGGATTCTATCAAGTCTCCTATTTACCTACTCCAGGACTTCTGCGAAGATCAAATGAGATGAGGCATGGAAAAACGCTTCACAAACATTTGGCTAAATTGTAAAATGTTTGCATGTATAAAGCAAGTTGGGTTTCTGGGCTGAAGAACTCCAAGGAGGCTGGTCATCACTAGGGAGAGGAAGCTTGGCATTGCTATGTGACAGGCTGGGCTGTGGGCCATATTTTGCACCATGGGGTCTTGGCAGTGTTGGCTGCGATTTGGTGGGGTGTTGCTCCTGGGTGGTGGCAGGGCCTGTGTCCCACTTGGGGTAAGCTGAGTGTTGCTTTGTTGGCTCCAGGTCCGTGATGCAGTTTATTTTTAAAAGGCCAGTGCATGACATGGCAACTCCTGCATTGAGCATCTGCCCCCTGCTGGTCAATGCACATTATAGCTACCAGTCAGACGGATGGACACTTAGCCTTTTATATATATAGACTAGGGGCCTGGTGCACAAAAATGTGTGCACTGGGGGGGGGGGTCCCCTCAGCCCGGCCTGTGCCCTCTCGCAGCCTGGGACCCCTCTGGGGATGTCCACCTGCTCGTGTGTCTGGCCAGCCTGGGTGAGAGGCCGATGTCTATTTGCAGGCTGGCCAAGCTACCCAGTGGAGACCCTCACCCCGTGGGGGTGTGGTTTGCCTGGGTGAGGGGCTGAGGGCAGTTTTCAGGCTGGCCATAGCCCCTTCAGGGTTCAGGGCCCTACTGGGGTGCCTGGCAAGCCTGGGATAGGGGTTGAGAGCTGTTTTCAGACTGCCCACAGCTCCCACTGACCCTCGAGGCCATCCACCTGGGAAGCAATCTGGTGGCTGTGGCCACCCCATGGTCTCCCAGGACGGAGCCTCGGAGCGGCCGGCTGGTCCTGCCTCTGGGCTTCCACCTGGGAAGCAATCGGGTGGCCCGTGGCCACCCCATGGCCTCCCAGGACAGGGGCTTGGGGCCGGCCAGCTGGTCCCGTGCCCCGGCTTCCACCTGGGAAGGCATCGGCAGGCCCAGGGCACCGGATGCCTTCCCAGGATGGAGGTTCCCAAGATGGCGGAGGCCACAGCCTGGATGAAGCCGCACACCGGGGCTGCAGCTTCCGCCATCTTGCCTAAGCTAATTTGCATACAGTTGCTCTGATTGGCTGGTGGGCGTGGCTTAGGCATCCCAAAGAAATGGTCAATTTTACACTTTTATTATATTAGACTAGAGGCCCTATGCAGCCCCAGCTGCCTCCTGGCCCTGCAGCCCCACCCCCTACCTGCACCTGCCTTGGCCTGGTGCTGCTCATGTGACCACTACACATCCCCGTTCCTGGTCCTATGGAGAACCCCTATCAATTGCCCTGCAGTGGGTGGCTTGGGCCTCTCTCTTTGGGGTGATTGTGGAGCCCTGCACCCATCCATCACCCCCAGCTGGTGGTCTGGGCCTCCCTCTGTGGAGCAATCCATCATGAAACCCCCTCCCCATCCCATTGATCACTCCACAGAGGGTGGACTGGACCTTCATCTTTGGGGCAATCACGGAGCCCCCAAGTGATCACCACACTGGCCGATGGCTTGGGCCTCCCTCTGTGGGGCGATGGCCGAGCCTCCGACCAATCGCATTGCACCCGCCTTGGCTGGCCTAGCGCCAGTGGGTGTCATAGCATGGTTGTTCTGTAGATCAGCTGTTTGGTCAATTTGCATATTACACTTTTATAATTATAGATAGCACTGGAAGTCCTAGCCATAGCGATCAGATAAGAAGAAGAAATGAAAGGCATCCAATTGGAAAGGAGGAAGTAAAACTCTCCTTATTTGGAGACTAGAGGCCTGGTGCATGAAATTCATGCACAGGTAGAATCTAGGCCTGGCTGGGGATCAGGGCCGATCTGTGGGGCGACCGGTGTGGTGACTGGGGGGCCCCACTGGCACCCGCCTTGGCTGGCCTGGCACTGTCCACTCCTGGCCCCGCCCCCCCCACCGCCACTGGTCACCTCCCTCTGGAGGGCGACCTGTGAGGCAATTGGGGGGCTCCCTCTGGCACCTGCCTTGGCTGGCCTGGAGCCTGCAGGCTGGGGGAAGCTTCTGTGTTGAGTGTCTGCCTCCTGATGGTCAGTGTGCATCACAGTGACCAGTCGTTCTGCTGGTCGGTCCGCCATTCGGTCAATTGCATATTAGGCTTTTATTATACAGGATGACATGATATTGTACATAGAAATCTCTATAAACTTCACCAAAAAACTACTAGATTTAATAAATGAATTTGGCAATGTAGCAGGATACAAAATCAACACCCAAACATCAATGGCTTTTTTATATACCAACAATGAATTCTCAGAAAGAGAAACTAGACAAACAATCCCATGTACCATTGCAACAACAAAAAATTAAAATACTTGGGAATAAATTTAACCAAGGAGGCAAAACACTTGTATTTGGAAAACTATAGAATGTTGAAAAAAGAGATAGAGGAAGATATAACTAAGTGGAAGAATATACTGTGTTCATGGACACTAGAATCAATATCATTAAAATGTCCATACTACCAGAGGCAATCTACAGATTCAATGCAATCCCTATTAAGATACAGCTCTGGCCAGTTTGGCTCAGTGGATAGAGCATTAGCCTGCGAACTGAAGGGTCTCAGATTCTATTCTGGTCGGAGGCACATGCCCGGGTTGTGGGTTCGATCGCTGGTGGGGGACTTGCAGGAGGCAGCCGTTCAGTGATTCTCTCTCATCATGGATGTTTCTGTCTCTCTCTCCCTCTTCCTTCCTCTCTGAAATCAATAAAAATATGTTAAAAAATACAAACAGCATATTTCACAGACATAGAACAAATACTCCAAAAATTTATATGGAACTAAAAAAGATCCCAAATAGCTGCAGCAATCTTGAGAAAGAGGAACAAAGCTGAAGGAATCACGATGCCAGATTTCAAGTTATACTGCAAAGCCACCATAATCAAAACAGCCTGTGACTGGCACAAGAGCAGGCATATAGATTAATGGAACCTAACAGAGACCCCAGAAATCGATCCAAGCCATTACTCTCAATTAATATTTGATAAAGGAAGCAAGAGCATATAATGGAGTTAAGACAGTCTCTATTGGGAAATCATGTTGGGAAAACTGGACAGACACATGCAAAAAAAAAAAAAATGAAACTAGATCACCAACTTACCCCATACACAAGAATAAACTCAAAATGGATAAAAGACTGAAATGTAAGTCACAAAACTATAAAAATCCTGGAAGAAACCATAGGCAGCAAAATGTCAGACATCTCATAGCAATGTGTTTATGGATATACCTTCTAGGGCAAAGAAAACAAACAAATGGGAAAACAAACAAATGGGACTACATCAAAATAAAAAGCTTCTGCACAGCAAAAACAACCATCAACAAAACAAAAAGGGAGCCCATTGCATGGGAGGACATATTTAGCAATGATACATCTGATAAAGGGTTAATATCCACAAAAATATTTGTTGTGGGCCACGTGTTTGACATGCATGCTATAGGCGTATTAATTGGAATGGGTCAGAATAGCCAGGATTACATGTTCTAACTGTTAAATTTCTCTATGAACCCATCAAGGTTCTGGATAATGTTGGGAACAATTGCTGGCTCCTCTCTAGCTGAGACCAGTTTTTTCCCCCAAAGGAAGCTGTTAGAATTCCTGTCTCGAGTTCCCTTAAGTCAGTGGTAGTAGAAGAGACAAAAGGGGAAGGAAGCAAGGAAGGGAAAGGCGAGTCTGGACAAGGAAGCTCAGAAAGCAAAGAATATAGTGGAGAAGCTGTAGAAGGGGGAGGAATGGGGTGTATTTATTAGCTTCAGAATAGTTCATAGATGGTCTCTAAAATTTCATATTAATTTTTTAAAAGAAATTTATCTGTGCTTCTCCTTTGAAGCTTTTAATTTCCAAATCAAGATATGCTTTCCATTTATTCATTCCGTTTATTTTAGAGCTGACATTTTTCTACTTTTTGCATTCAAAATATTAATTTGGGTCCCCAAGGACAACTGCATTTGGGCCATTTTTAAGTTGATATTTTCTAGTTAAATTTTCCCATTTCTGTAAAGCACTTGCAAGTACAGGTTTCCTATCAGGAGAATCAATGAGAGCTGGGGTCTGAGAGTTTCTGGCCTTTGAGGCATAATTTCCCGTGTTAATCTTATTTTGTTTGCTTGTGGTTTTTTGTGGGGTTTTTTTGTTTGTTGTTATTTTTGTGTGGGGGGGGTGGGTGTTTTGATATCTGCAGAGTCTGAACAAATTTTCTAGGGATATTATATAGTGGGTCAAAGTGTGCTGCTTATGGAGCTCAATGAGACTCTCACCCCTTGAGTCGCATTTAACACTCTTACACTTCTCTCCTGGCTGTCTAAAACAACCTGCACTTCCCCAGAGGAGCCTGTTCGTTTAACAGTGGTTTTCAACCTTCTAGCCCTTTAAATACAATGCCTCATGTTGTGATCCAACCATAAAATTATTTTCGTTGCTACTTCATAACTGTAAGTTTGCTACTGTTATGAATCGTCATGTAAATATCTGATATGCAGGATGGTCTCAGGCAACCCCTGTGAAAGGGTCGTTCAACCCCCAAAGGGGTCATGACCCACAGGTTGAGAACTGCTGGTTTAACATGTTTAGTGCCCAGGAAGTCACTGGTGACTGACACTATACTTTCCGTCCGGAAGACAAAACAGGCTGGGTGCTTAACGTGTTAAATTACAGTTGAGTTGGAAGAGAGATGGCTCTGCTCTTCATGAGGAAGAACCTCTGATACAGTCACAAAGATTCTTTTTTTAAAAATATTTTTTATTGATTTTTTACAGAAAAGAAGGGAGAGGGATAGAGAGTTGGAAACACTGATGAGAAATATCAATCAGCTGCCTCTTGCACACCTCCTACTGGGGATGTGCCCTCAACCAAGGTACATGCCCTTGACTGGAATAGAATCTGGGACCCTTGAGTCCACAGGCTGACGCTCTATCCACTGAGCCAGAAGGGTTAGGGCAGTCACAAAGATTCTTAGTCACCTAAGCACACCTGAGGGAGATGCCTGAAGGGAGGATGTGCCCTTTTATCTTTGGAGCAGAAGTTCAGCTCTCCTTTATACAGCAAATTGTTTTGCTCAGACTCTTAGAAAGCAATTCTAATTGAAAAGTCAGAGTTAAAAACCAGCCACCCATTTTTCCCCTGTCTTGCCTAACCTGGGTTCTCCCTTATTTCCACCTTGAGGATTTAAAAATACAGCTCAAATAAAGTCAGACCCTCTCCCAGAAGAGAGGGAAGGTCCTGGGTCCAAGAGACAACTCACCCAAGTCCACCCAATGGGCCCTTTGCTGGATCCTAGCACTGAGTCTGGATCTGAGGGGTGGTCCCGGGCAAGCTTCTTTGGAATCCTGCCACCCTATTATTATTATTAATGTAAGAAACATTCAGACCTGTGAAGAATTTTTGTGAGTTTATTTGAGCCAAACTATTGACAATTCCCAGGAAGCAGAATCGCAACATATTGAGACGATGCTCTGGAGAATGGCAATTTTGCATTTTGTTTCATATATTACAATTGAAGGAGGATGTAAGTGGGTGACATGAACTCCACTGGTGATGGATTAGGGAGGCGGGGGAAAGCAAAGGGGGGAACCTCTGGGATTGGGTAAAAAGTAAAGTGATGGACACTTACTTCTTCACTTAGGTAGGTGCAGGATAGTGAACAGTCAACCATTAGCTCAGTACCAATGAGGGGATTTGTGGTGTCTGCAGAGCAGTGCCTGTGCTTTGAGGGGTCTGGGAAAAGGAAAATTACTTTCACATTCCAAGGATATGTTGTCGCAGATGCAAAAAGACAATTCAGGCCATCCTTTGTGGTGACTTTAGGTCTCTGAGTTTACAAAACCACCATGCAGGCCTTCCCTTAGCTTGTCAGATTAAATGTGTCCCCTTTTGTCCATACAAGTAATCAGACAGGGTGAGGAGTGATGATACTGAGCAGATGGCTCCTCACCTCTGCACTCTGAACTACATGATCACCTGATCACCCTGCCTGGGACATGTGGAGGAAGAATGTCGAGCCTACAGAAATGTCTTGAGTTTGAGCAAAATTTTGAGGATGTGCTCAGAAGCAAAACCTCAAGGGATTGAGGAAATGCTCTGCAAAATGGCAGAGTTGTAGCTTATTTTATACTAGAGACCCAGTGCACGAATTTGTGCACAGGTCCCTTGGCCTGGCCAGCTATGGAGGCCTATGGCGGGGTGTGGGGGAGGAGCCGCAGGAGGTTGGCTGTCGCAGCGCACTGACCACCAGGGGACAGCTTCTGAATTGAGCGTCTGTACCCTGGAGGTCAGTGTGCCTCATAGCAACTGGTCAACTGGTGGTTCTGGTTGTTGGGTCCTAACGGTCCCTTAGACTTTTACATATATAGATAGATGTGAGAATCAAAGGAGCAGGTGTGGGGAGGATGACATGAAACCCTCCACTGCTGGTAAATAAAGGGGCTGCAGAAAGCAACGTGAGTGAAACTCGAAATGAGGAGACACATACTTGTTCTGCATGGGTGGGTAAGAGCAGTGAACAGCTCCCGCTCAGGGAGATTGTGTGCGGACCCACGGAAAGTGGGGGGAGGGGGTCCCGGCTCTGGAGCCTTCCCTTGGGCTGTCCAGGGGCCGGAACATGACTCACCGCACTGGCGGTGCCCGACATGCACAGGCCGTGGGTGGTCACCTACAGTGAAGACTGATCTTTCTCAAGGAAGTGCAGTGCAGGCCCTGTGGACCATAAGGTGACCAGATGTCCCGCTTTTGGCGGGACAGTCCCGATTTTTAACCATTTGTCCCGTGTCCCACAGCGTTTTAAAAAAGTACCGATTTTTGGAAAGAGACATATGTACTACTCTTTGTAATATTTTAAGTAAAACAAACAAACAAACAAACAAACAAACAAAAACCCGGTCAATGGTGTCCCGCTTTACCAATGTTAAAATCTGGTCACCTTATACTAGGACCTACTTAGTTAGAATCCTATTCAGAGCCTCTGGCCTCCCTCCCCGGAATTAGACCAGCCCCATCTCCAGCTTCCTACCGGCTTCCTTCCGGGAGGGCGCAGGCTCGACCTCAGCTCCGCTTCCGGCTTCTGGCGGGCGTGCGCGCTTCCGGCGTCATGGCGGCCTGAGCCCGGCGGCGCGCGGCGTCCCCTCCCTACGGAGCGGCTGGCGGCGGTAGCGATGTGACCCGCGGGCGGCCTGCTGCCCGGCGTCGCGTCAGCTCCGTGTCGCCCTCAGTCCGCGCAGATGGCGGCGTCCGGCTGCGCGTGGGGCGCCGAGCCGCCGCGGTTCCTGGAGGCCTTCGGGCGGCTGTGGCAGGTGCAGAGCCGCCTGGGCAGCGGGTCGTCGGCGTCGGTGTACCGGGTGCGCTGCTGCGGCACCCCGGGCTCGCCCCCCGGCGCGCTCAAGCAGTTCCTGCCGCCCGGCGCCTCCGGGGCCGCCGCCTCGGCCGCCGAGTATGGCTTCCGCAAGGAGCGCGCGGCGCTGGAGCAGCTGCAGGGCCACCGGAACATCGGTAATGGCGCGGGCGCAGAGGCCCCTTCCCTGGGCCGGCGGCGCGTCTCGGCCGGACCGTCCTGTGTCGCGCGGGAAGTTTCCGGCCACTGCGTGGCGGGGGACAACGGGAAATGGCCGGGCCGGGGCCCCCTGTAAGCCCGTGGATGCCCCGCGGTCCGTATTTGGCCGCCGGGCGCAGGGGTCCGTGTCCATGGCGTCCTGTGCAGTGTGAGCGTGCAAGCCGTGTGCTTTCAGCCCGTGGGTCAGACGCCGCGTGGGAGGTCTGACCGGATTCCTGATGATCGATCGGCCCGTGAAACGGCCCTGGTCGCCACTTCCCCTTCAGCCCGTGGGGCTTAGGGCTTTGCCAGACCCATGTCTGCTTCCTGGGAGCATCGTTTGAAGATGGGCCTTTTTAATATTTTACCTTTTTGGAGAAGAATTTAACGTTAGTGTGTGTGTTTGCAAGGCTGCATCTTGTCCATGCCATGGTCTTTAAGAGTGAATTCTTTTGGCAGTTTGTGCGAACCTAAGGACTTGTTGAATCTGAAAGATGAGGTGAAAATATCCTTAAAAGTCTCTTCTTTTAATGTTTAGGCAATAGAGTGCTATTTTGGATCAAGAGCCAATCTTCAGATTTGTTTTTTCACATTGCAACATTCATCTTAAGAGTAGTACTTCATATTTGGATTTTTACTTTTTTTTAATTTTCATTTTTGCTTGGTTCCTTCAGTATTCACTGAGTGCTTAGTGAAATACAACTTGAATTATTGTACCACATTTACTATCTCTGAATAGTAATCAGCTGCTGAAAGTAGTATCATCTTATTTTATTAAAATAACCCAATTACCCAAAAATCTTACTACAGTAGAAGCTTCCTTGCCAGAGTCTGATTTTTAAAGCATTACAATTTGTTTCTTTTTGTAGTCACTTTGTATGGAGTCTTTACAATCCATTTCTCTCCAAACGTGCCATCTCGCTGCCTGCTGCTGGAGCTCCTGGACGTCAGCGTTTCGGAGCTGCTCTTGTACTCCAGTCACCAGGGCTGCTCCATGTGGATGATACAGCACTGCGCCCGAGACGTGCTCGAGGCCCTGGCTTTCCTTCACCGTGAGGGCTACGTCCACGCAGACCTCAAACCACGCAACATACTGTGGAGCGCAGAGAATGAATGTTTTAAACTCATTGACTTTGGACTTAGCTTCAAAGAAGGCAATCAAGTAAGAAATATGTTCTGTCCCCCACCCACCCCCATTTAGAGACTAAGCTGAATGTCTTTAAATAGCACAGGTGGTTTAGTAGAGGCTTAAGAGATAATTTCTAACTTCAGTGATGAAATTCCTAGGGATGAAGCAAATACAACAATTTTCATTGCCAGCATGGAAGGAAGGCCATGTGTTTGGGTCACGTCAGGGGAACTAGTGCTAGGAGTAATTCACCCGTAAAATGCTTTTTTGTTCGTTGAGCATTTAGTTACTTGCTGAATTATTGGTGTCTGCAGTGTTGGGGCTCCTGGGAAACACATGTGTGGGTTCTGGCAAACTCCCCATTCACCTTGGGAGTTTTGTCAGCTCTTTGCAGTGCCTTTATTTATTAGCAGTGCCCAGCAGGCAGGAGTGTCTGCAGAAACCAGGCGTGTCTGGAAAGCATGCAGCTTGCCGCCTGTGAACTGAAGAATTAGGGTGGCCAAGGACTGATTGTTTTGCATTCAGTTGCCAGCAAATACAGTGTACAGGTGGGTGGAGGGATGGAAAGTGAGCAGACTTTTACTGGTTGTGATGCTTACTCATCTTCATTAGGATGTGAAGTATATTCAGACAGACGGGTACCGGGCTCCAGAAGCAGAACTTCAGAACTGCATGGCCCAGGCTGGCTTGCAGAGCGACACAGAGTGCACCTCGGCCGTGGACCTGTGGAGCCTCGGCATCATTTTACTGGAAATGTTCTCAGGAATGAAACTGAAACACACCATCAGATCTCAGGAATGGAAGGTAACCAGCACCAGTGCTTTGCTCGGGGTCCCTTGTCCCAGTTTCAGACTCTGAGGGCTTATAGTGATTCTTGGGGAGGACTCTGCCTCAGGCCCCCCAACCCCCCACTTCCTGCAGGGTGGCTCCTGACAGCTGCTCCTCCTCCCACAGCTGCAGGCACTGCTAGGCATTGTACTCACTGTGCCTGGGCTCAGGCCTGGCGTGGAGTCAGTGCTGGAACGACTGCCTCTTCCTGAAGCAGCAAAAGGGATTTCTTTTGTTTAGTAACTTAGTTATACTGCTTTCTAAAGTAATACAACAGTGTGTTATCAGTTAAATGCTATTCTTTACATTATGTTTACAGTTATTGCAGTTGAGGTATTTAGATGCACAGCCTCATTGAATTCTGACAACTCTGTGAGGATGGTCAGAGGGATATTGGTTATAATGTTCAAATCAATCGGAAAACCACCGGCTCTGGATCTACGACTGTCCTCCAACTCGGGCTCTGTCCACCGTCCTACACACCTTCCTACTCCTCTGCCATGTGCACTTCCCTGGTGTGGGTATTAAATGTCTGATACAGAGTGTGTGGCTGTTGGGCTGTTGGGAGGAGCAGCTCCTGGCAGGAATGTTTTAATCATCACAAACATGCTGCCAGGCGAGTACGCGAGTGTCACGCGTTGTCACTGGTGCTCCCACAGCTGGGAGGCCAGGTGCCTTCCCTGGTGTCAGTGCACGTCAGTCCTCCCAGGGCTTCCACTGTCTGAGCCTTTGGACTGGTGCTGCTTGGGTCCAAGCTGATCAGAACTGGGCCCAGTCAGGCATTTTGTGGTGAAATTTGGAGGCATGATGTGTACTTAATGGAATTCCCAGTATTCACTTCCTGGATAAAAATATCTTTACATAGCTGATCACTTTCTCTGGAGGCAAAATTACCAAGTGAGTGTGAGTGTAGGCTTTGAAGTCATACGATGAGGTTCAGATTTTGCCTCTAGCTATTACTAAGCTAGTTATTTAGGTTCATAAAGGCATGGTTTACTTTTTGTAAAATGAGGATAATCCTGTATAATAAATGGCTAATATGCAAATCGACCGAGTGGCGGAACAACCAGTTGCTGTGATGTCCACTGAACACCAGGGGGCAGATGCTCCCACAGGAGGAGTGCTGCTCAGCCAGAAGGCAGTGGTAGGAACCTCTCCTGCCTCCGTGGCATTGCTAAGGATGTCCAACCAAGCCATCAGTAGGACATCCCCCAAGGGCTCCTGGACTGTGAGAGGGCACAGGCCAGGCTGAGGGGAAGAACACCAACCTCCACCCCCGGCACATGAATTTTGTGCACCAAGCCTCTAGCCCTGTATAATAAAAGCCTAATATGCTAAGTGTCCGACAGTTTGACCAGTTGCTATGATGTGCACTGACCACCAGGGGGCAGACACTCTGGTAGGTTAGCTTGCTGCTGGGGACAGGGCAGCACGGGCTGGACACGCCTTGGAGGCCTCCTGTGGTCCCTCTCCAGCCCTGATTGTGCACCAGTGGGGTCCCTTGGCCTGGCCTGCACCGTCTCGCAATCTGGGACCCTTTGGGGGATGTCAGAGAGTCAGTTTTTGCCTGATCCCCACCAGCCAGGCATATGTTGCTGGAGATTTGGGGTTAAAAAAGAAATGCCTAGTTCTTACATGTGTGTGCCTCTGGGACATTTAGGAACTTTAGTGAACATAATGCTGTCAGGTCTTTTTACTCGTGTACATGCTTTCACGGTACTTGGAGAAATAGTACATCCCACAAGGATTTAGAGTGTGAATAATACAACAAATGCAGTTTTTAACTTGTGCCTTATTCTCCTGGATAATTTATTTTATTTCTATCTGAAACCAACTGCAGGCACGGGCTCACCCCGCACACCTGCGTTTTCTCACTTCACGTTGAACTGCATTCTCATGTGGTTACTTTGGTGTTTGTTTGCTTACTCACCATCGGTGGGTGCTTGTAGCAGGCCAGGTGCTGAAGCTAGGACACGAATGATTTTGCACAAAATCTCTTAGGATCAGGAGCTTGAGGAAGAGGGGGTTTCAGTCGCAATGGACTTAGCAGTTAGTGCAGGTACTTCAGGAAGTACTGATGGGATTAAATAACAAAGGCAGGCTCTTCTCCCTCGTTTTAGGCAAACAGTTCTGCTATCGTCGATCACATATTTGCCAGGAAAGCAGTGGTGAATGCTGCAATCCCAGCCTATCATCTGAGAGACCTTATCAAAAGGTGCGTCACTTTTACTTCAATTTTGCTATTCACTGAAGAAATTATATCTACCCGGGTCACTGTTACGATCGTATTTAATCGCCATTGTTACTTCTGTGGGGGCAATACCTTTTGCTGCTGCTTCAGACTGGGCTTCCTTTTCTACTTCATGTAGGATCTTGTACGATTTTGTTAATTCATTTATTTCATGCATGAGGTTGTCGATGTTGATCATGAGTCTTTCTGAGCAGCCCTGGTTTTCTGGCATTGCTGATCTTTCACTGTTGCTTCAGCCATATCCAAAATATAGAGTTGAGCAAACTTCTGAGAAACACCATCCGAAGGATGTGAAGTTCCAGTACGGTGATAAACTTGTCCGTGTATTCTAATATAGTATGGTCCATATCCTGATGGCGATGCAATATTAGCACCCATGGAAGCAAAAGCAAAAGAGCTATTTATGGAACAAATATTTTCCATGAAATTTTTACTGTCAGAATCTCCGTTTGTCATTAATCTTTTTAAATATGCTGGGCAATCTGGAAAATGTATATCATTTGAACAGATTGTCCCTTTGCTGTAACATTGAGTAAATTTCCCATAGGATGGTTTTTCATCAGAAAAATGTAGTGATAGGCAAAATTCACATCGAACAGTCATTCCACCACAACTATGTTCAAGAATTGCATCCTCATGGACTCCATTTTTGCTGAGAAGGCAGTTCCTACCGGTATTGGTAGTACTTGCTGATGTCTGATCTCTAGACATATTCTGTTGTCGCCACCGCCTTCTTTCAGCTTCAAAGGCACATTGGTCTTTAGACATTTTCTGTCAATAATGCCAGTGTTTTTAGGCATCAGAGCGGCATTTTTCCAGTAGCTGGTGTTCAAATACATCCCGTCACAGGCACAGGCGCCGCCTTCTTTCAAGATCAGAGGCACGATGCTCTGCAGACACTTTCTTTCGATAACCCCAGCATCTTTTGGCTACAGAGCTACATTGTATCAATAGTTGTTCTTTAGGCATAGACCCATCTCTCTACTGTCTTGATCTGAGATGCACGTGAATGAGAGTCCTGGCTGTCAGGCCGCTGAGAGCTGTCTGACCAATGGCTGATTCTGGCTGATACTGTGGGGGTGGGACTTCCTCTTCCCTGTTGTCAGTTTTCATAGCTATGATGAGGAAGCTGGGGTGATGGAGGGAGCCACGCCCTCCAAGCCACCCCCTCTCTCACTCTGCTCTATGTCCAGCAGTCTCCTGCTCTGCCAAGTCCTCCAAACCTCTCTCTCTCTGCTGGTAAAGTCTGCAGGCTTGGCTAGGTGCCGGTGACTACACCTCCCCGACCAGCGAAAGTCCTAGGAGTCTGAGGCTGCTGTCACCTCCTGGGACTCTTGACACCTGCATATGCAAATTAATTGCCATCTTTGTCGGATAATTTGCATAGTCACTCGGATTGGCTGGTGGGTGTGGCTGGTGGGCATGGCTGGTGGGCATGGCTTGACCCTAGCAGAGGGATGGCTAATTTGCATGTTTCCCTTTTATTGTATAGGACTAGTAGCCTGATGCACAAAATTCTTGCATGGCAGCGAGGGGCGGGGGCGAGGGCCTGGCCTACAAGGCCTGAGGCTCCTGCCCTCTCCTCCCTCCACGCGTCCAGGGCGCAGACTCTGGCCCAAGGCCCCTCCCTTCCCCTCCTTCAGTGCAGACTCCAGCCCGAGGCCCCTGCCCTTCCCTCTCTTCACCTGGCCAAGCACACATATTCAGCGTTAGAAGTTATTTACTCCCTGATCGTATTTATTTACTGATTTCTGCAAGCCTCGCATTCCT
>PVJC01041091.1:0-15492 GCA_004026665.1 Murina feae | reverse complement strand
TGGACTGACAATTTTGGGGGGTTAAGGGTGTTGGGGATGCGTGAAGAGACTGGACAATAATTGTACACCTATGGATGAGGACAATGGGGGGGGCAAGGTCAGAGGTTGGGGTGGGAATTGGGAGGAGGGGAGCTATGGGGGAAAAAAGAGGAACAACTGTAATAATCTGAACAATAAAAATAAATTAAAAAAAAAAAAATAAAAAAATAAAATTAATGCATCCTAATAGTAAATCTGACCTGGGCTTCTATTATAATTTTCTCATCTTCCTTTGAAAGAAGTATCTGCTTCTTTAAAATCTTAAATTTTCAACTATCCTGTTCTTTTTTTATAAGTTACTTCAGCGTTTTTTAATTTAAATGCATCCTTTAGGTTGATTTATGACCAAAAAATGGAACTAAATGAAAAAAAGTGGTGGTTGGGGGTGGAGGATTCTATGGAAAGTAACCTCACAGGGTGATCTGATCATAAATCCCTAACTGGGCAGGTAATGGTGGGTTGCTATGCATGCCGCAGGCACATAACTTCTTTAGTTAAAAAGTTTATCTTTGCCTTAAGCAAGCTTTGTCCATTGTTTCTATGCATCTGAGTTAATATATTATTGAAATAACCACACTCAAGAGAGAACATAGTCTTGTTAATTATCCTATAAACTAATCCCTGATTTGTTTTCCTCCACCTCCATGTAACTTCAAATACATAAAAGAAACTGCAACTCTTATTCTCAGGGGCATTTGAGATCTTGCTTCCTGGCATATGTCAACAGTTTGGTTCAAATAAACTCTTATAAAAGTAAAAAAAAAAAAAAAAAAAGGAAGAAGAAGGAAAAGAAAAAAGAAGGTTCTAGAAGAAATGTACAGTGAAAGGGAATAATTCTGTCCCAATACATGCAAAGGAATCATGAGATCTGTTATGGCCCTGGGTCAGCAACTTCCTGTGTGTGACCGTGAGCTAATTAACATCTCTGTCAGAGGGTTGTACATACAGGATTATGAAACATATGAAGAGTAAAAATGTACAGCATTTATCGATATCCAATGCAGAATATCTCAGAAAGCACAACTATGATGAAACCAAAAACATAAAAATCATATTTAACATGCAAGAGAATTCAGAAGTGTAAAACAAGAGGGAGGGTGGACAGCAGCTTTTCTCTATCCTTCTAAGTGAGGAATTTAGTACCTTTTATCCATCCCTCAAAGTGGGTATGTAACCCAGTCCTTCTAATAGAATCTCTATGTGCTGTCAACAGGAAGAGCAAGAGCTACAAAAAGAGATCAAGAATTGTAGATGTAACCCTACAAAGACGCGGAAAGCAGCTCAAAACAAAGGGGTAGGAGTATCGCAAAACAGAACAAAAAACCTGCCACCTTCCTGGGTTCTTCTGGGTTCTTGATTTGTCCTGGGGAACAAAACTGTGACAGTAACGTGAACTTTAAATTTGTTTGATCTTACCTTTTGAAACAAAGATCCCAATAAAGACAGGACAGAACATGCCCTGACCGGTTTGGCTCAGTGGATAGAGCGTCGGCCTGCAGACTGAAAGGTCCCAGTTTGGATTCGGTCAAGGGACTGTACCTTGGTTGCGGGCACATCCCTAGTGGGAGGTGTGCAGGAGGCAGCTGATCGATGTTTCTCTCTCCTCGATGTTTCGAACTCTCTATCTCTCTCTTCCTCTCTGTAAAAAATCAATAAAATATATATTTTTTAAAAAATACAGGACAGAACAAAGATAATGAGTTTAGTATCTAAATTCCAGAAGAAAACGCTCAGAAGTCATTGCCTAATATTTATTTAAACAGAACAACAAAAATATATTAAATGCTGTTCACCACCCCTTGTTCTGGTTTCCTCCTCTGTATGTCTCCCCTAACATATTCTGGGACCTTTGTTCCAGCACCCTGGTAAAAAGGCATTGTAATCAGTCTGCATTATTTCTCCCTTCTTCTCCACTAACCTTGTCTCTCCGTGGGTCAGATGGGGCAGAGTTCAGACAGTAAATCAAATGGAGCGTTAAGTTCCACCCTTGCTCTGCTCCTCCTTAACTGGCATTTCAGCCCAGCCCTGCCTCCCTGATAGTGGAGGTTGCTTTCCCCTGTGGCTTAGCACATTATATGGCATATAGTTAAAGGGACAAACAGTTATATAACACTCACCGTGTGTCAGGTACAGTTCTAAGCACTTTACATATAAAAAAACTGGGTCACAGAAAAGTAACTTGCTCCAGATCCCAGAGCTAGTAAGCAGGGATTTGGATCTTCAACCAGGTTCTGTGGCTTTAAAATCCGCTTCCCAGGTAGATTCTCATAAACTTCTTTTTTTCAAATTAGAATTATCTTTAATATTGGTTTAGGTTTTTAGTTATTGATATATACTTCACGTAGTATAAAATTCACCCTTTTAAAATGTATAATTTGATGATTCGTAGTATATTCACAGAGTTTTGTAAACAGCACTCCTATTTAATTTTAGAATATTTTCATCGGCCCCCAAAAGAAACTTGTACCAATAGCAATCACTCCCCAGTGCCCAAACCCTGGCAATCACTAATTTATTTTCTGTCTTTATGGATTTGCCTAATTTGGACATTTTGTATAAATTGAATCACACAGTTTGTGGTCTTTTGTATCTAGCTTCTTTCACATTCACCTGTTTTCAAGACTCATCTATTGTGTTAGTAAGTGTTCTCTAGAGAAACCCAACCACAGGGATATACATATTTGTCATGAGGAGATTTATCATAGGGATTGGCTCATGAGGGTCTGGAGGCCAAGACGTCCCACTATCTGCCAAACCAAGAAAACAGGTGGCATAATTCAGTCCGAGGTTGAAGCTCTGAGAATCAGGGGTCACTATGTAAGTCCTAAATTCAGAAGGTCAGAGAAACAGGGCCTCCAATGTTAGAAGGAAATAAAGATGGACATCACACCTGGCCAGCGTGGCTCAGTGGTTGAGTGTCAACCTATGAACCAGGAGGTCATAGTTCAATTCCCACTTAGGGCATTTACCTAAGTTGTGGGCTCGATCCCCAGTGTGGGGAGTGTAGGAGACAATTCATCAACAATTCTTTCTCATCATTGATGTTTCTACCTCTCTCTCCCCGTCCTCCTTCCTCTCTGAAGCCCCCCCTCCCTCCCTCTCTCTCTCTCTCTCTCTCTCTCTCTCTCTCTCTATATATATATATATATATATATATATATATATATATATATATATATATATAGATGGACATCACAGGCTGCCTTTTTGTCCTATTCAAGCCTTCTTTTTTATAATAGTCTTCCTAACTGGTGTGAAATGAGTATCTCATTGTGGTTTTGATTTGCATTTTCCTGATGATTAATAATACTGAGCATCCTTTCATGTACTCACTGCCCATTTATATATACTAGTATACTTCGGAGAAGTGTCTATTCAAATCCTTTACCCATTTTTAAATTGGGCTATTTGTCTATTATTGTTGAGCTGTAAGTATTCTTTATATATTCTGAATACTAAACTATTATGTGATATATGATTTGCAATATTTTCTCCCATATTGTTGGTTTGTGTGGTTTTTTGTTTTGTTTTGTTTTTACTTTTGACAGTACCCTTTGAAGCACAGTAATTTCTAATTTTGATAAAGTTCAATTTGTCTATTTTGGGGGGTTGCTTGTGCTTTTGGTGTCATAGCTAAGAAATTTGCTTAACTTACTAGTAAATCATGAAGATTTATGCCTATGTTTTTTAAAGAAATTTATAGATATAGGTCTTTGATCAATTTTGAGTTAATTTCTGCTTATGGCGTGAGGCAGAGATTCCCCATCATTCTTTTGCATGTGGATATCCAATTGTTTTAGCACAGTTTGTTAAAAGTCAATTCTTCCCCTAATGAATTATTTTGGCACCTTGTCAAAAATGAAACAGCCATAGGCATATGGGTTTATTTCAAGACTCTCAGCTCTATTCTGCTGGTCCATATGTGTATCCTTATGCCAATAGTACAGCCTTAATTACTGAGCTTTGTAGTAAGTTTTAAAATCATTCAACTTTGTGTTCACTTTTTGAGACTGTTTTGTATGTTCTAAGTCCCTTCTGTTCCCTATATGAATGTTATAATCAGCTTGAACTTTTCAAAAAAAAATCCATCTGGAATTTTGTGTATATATATATATATATATATATATATATATATATACACACACACACACACACACACACACACACACTAATAAAAACGTAATATTGAAATTAACCATCTCTTTGGGACGGGTAAGCCATGCCCACCAGCCAATTAGAGCGACTATATGCAAATTAGCCTAGCCAAGATGGTAGAGGAAGCAGCCCGGGAGAAGCCGCATACAGGGTCCAGCCCTAGCACAAGATGGGAAGAGCAAGCAGGCCAGTGGCCAAAGCCGTGGGCGGGAGGAGCAGGGCGGGAAGAGACTGGCCTGAAATCGATCATTGCAGGGCACACACACAGGCCTCCGTGTCTCCCCGTGTGTGCCCTGGCCACCCAATGGCTTCCCAGGTGGAAGCCTGGGGGTGAGACCAGCCAGCTGGCCCCAAGGCTCCATCCTGGGAGGCCACTCGATGGCTTCTCAGGACAGGGCCACCCCATGGCTTCCCAGGACGGAGCATTGGGCCGGCCAGCTGGTCCTGTCCCTCAACTTCTGCCTGGAAAGCAATTGTTGCTGGGGCACACACATGGAGGGGGCTTGCTCGCTCCTCCCGCCCCCACGGCTGCCGCCTGGAATCCATCGCAGAGCACACGCATGGAGGCCCCGTGATGATCGATTCCAGGCTGCAGCCTCGGGACAGCTGGCTCCTCTCGCCCTGCTCCTCCCTCCCACAGCTGCAGCCTGGATCGCTGCCATAGGCCGGCTCGCTCCTCCCACCCCCTGACTCCCGAGGCAGAGGTCTTCCATCTGCCCTGCTGGACCCCAGTGTGCAGATTCTCCGGGGCTGCAGCCTCCACCATCTTGGCTGGGCTAATTTGCATACAGTCGCTCTGATTGGCTGGTGGGTGTGGCTTAGGCATCCCAAAGAAACGGTCAATTTTAATATTACGCTTTTATTAGATTAGATATATAAATTCTGAGAGTTCTACCATCTTACCAATATTATCTTCCTACATAAGAACACAAGTTGTCTTTCCAGTTATTTAAATTTTCTTTCATTACTTTCCATGATAGTTTGCAGTTGCAAGTGTACAAATTTCATTTGTTGTTGATGATACCATTTACAGTTCCATGTCTTCTAAAGATTAAACAAGAATCTTTGTGTGATTTGATGATACCACAGACTGTCCTGTCCCTTAGAAAATCAGTTCTAGATCAGGTTGGACAGTACATGCCTCCTAAAGACTGGCCAGACATGCCATCTTTATCCAACACCAGGGCATAAGGTAAGGCCACCGCTGATCCTCTCATATCTGATTAAGTACTCAGAGCCCTACATTTTGTAGCTCTGACAGTCAGACCTCGTTTATTTTCTTTGATAGCCTTTTGTTGGTCTAAATTTCTCAGGTTGCCATGAAATGGTGGAACTAGAGAGAATAGTATCACATCTCCAAATTCCTATCAACATAAATGCTTCTACTTAACTAACCTACAGAGATCACTGCTCCCTGGATACCCAAAATATGTTTGACTGAGGTTTAAATAAAATCCATAAAGGTTCAGAACCCAATATCATTTTTGAACCCGTAACCCAGGTATGAAGATATGAGGATTTCTAGCTAACACAAAGAGATCTATCCAGGGTTCACTGAACTTCTTTTTGTGAGTGATTTATCTCACACATGATCTGAATATCTATGAACACACAACCTGTGGCCTTGCTGATATGATCAAATCTTTATTGCTAATCAGTTTGTAGATAACCTAAGCTCATCCTTTCAAGAGTAGAACATGGGTGAGGACATGAAAGACAGGGAATGAAATTGAGGACACTTGGCATTATGAAAACTGCTTGGGCTCCAAGAAGGCATGCAAAGACAGCAAGTTCAAGTCAGTGTCAGAAAGCCATTCGTTGGAGGAGCCGTGATGGGAGCTGGAACTGCCGATTAATCCTGATCAAGATGACAACCTCCCAAAGTACGGGAACTTCGTGGCAGAGCCCATGGAGGAAAAGCCAGGGGGGAGCCTGGCTGGCATTGGTGAAGTCCTGGGCAAGAAGCTGAAGGAAAGGAGCTTTGACAAGGCTTAGGTGGTGCTTGGCCAGTTTCTGGTGCTAAAGAAAGATGAAGAACTCCTCCGGGAATGGCTAAAGGACACATGTGGCGCCAATGCCAGGCAGTCCCGGGACTGCTTCGGGTGCCTGTGAGAGTGGTGTGACGCCTTCTTGTGATGCTCTCAGGAGCCCCCAATCCCTAACACCAGTCTTGAGTCTTCAGAGTTTGCAGCTGAGTGGGAGCTACTCCCTTGTCCTCTACAAAGGAAACGATTGCCGTCTACTCACCACCGGTGTCCTCCGGGTCTCTGGGGGAGTTCTCTCCCCTCACCATTTCAACTTTTTTGGAATTCTCACCCTTTTTAAAAATATATATATTTTATTGATTTTTCACAGACAAGAAGGGAGAGGGATAGTTAGAAACATCGATGAGAAAGAATCATCGATCAGCTGCCTCCTGCACACCTCCCACTAGGGATGTGCCTGCAACCAAGGTACATGCCCCTGACTGGAATCGAACCTGGGACCCTTCAGTCTGCAAGCCGACGCTCTATCCACTGAGCCAAACTGGTTAGGGCTGGAATTCTCACTCTTGCATGTAACTCCCTTCTCTTTCCCCTGCCAGTTTAAGGTCAATAATCAGCTTTTCTGAGTGGATTTCTGGCCCCTTCCGTCATCCCCACTTTCACCTCTGGTCTGTTTAATGACATTTGGCTTCTCTTTTGGCAAAACAGTCACTGTCCATATAAATATTTTTAAATCAGTAAAGGCAGTGGCCTTCAAAAAAAATCCATTCTTTTCTCACACTCTAAATGAAGTAGCTGTATCTTCTGTGCCACTGTAGTCATATCTCCTTGCTAAAGAAACAATGAAAACAGCAACCCTGGCTCCATTTCTTATTCTGCCTGGCAAGCACACTATGCAATGCAATGCATGTTCCACAGATGCCATAGAATCCTGAATGTGCACAGCCAGAGAGATCCTTTGAAAGCAACCAAAATACCTAACCTCCATAACTTACTGATGAGGAAGCTGAGCCACAGAATTTAGGTGTCTTCCAACAGCTAATTAGCACCTAAGCTAAGACTAGTATTGTGTGTCTTGAATGTCCATCTTATGCTCTTTCGATACCTTTTTCCATCACCCAGGATATCTGACTGGATATTTGATTTATTTTTATTCAGTTAAGTTTGTGGGGGTGAGGATAAGGAGGAAGACCCTAGCTCTTGGAATTTCTCATGTGCATATACTTTCATAGCTTCTTCTGCCTGCCAGGCCTTTGGGCTGTAAATGCGTCTGGACTAGCCTCGGGAAATCTTCCACACATACCTTGGAGGTTAAGACCAGAGACTATACATTCCAGTTGTATTTTCACTGCTGGCATTGCAGGGCTTTAAGAATATTCAAGTGACTACTCTGCTTCATTCTCCTTCCTCCATCAGAACTCATTTTGACTCGTAGTCAGATATCATCCCCAAAGAACGCTAAAGGGGTTGGTCAGTGAGACTGACTGAAAGATCACAGATGTAGGAGGCAGGGCAGGTTCAGATCAGACTGACTAGATTTGCTGCATCTGCTTATAAATCTGAGGGAAAACCAGACAGGCAAGATAGATGGTTAGCATTTCCTTCATCCCCCTCTTCCTTCCTTGAAACAAGCCAAGCCTGTGACTTCCACGATTCAGATAAGCAAGACCTTCCCTCTAACTGGCCAGAGGCAGCACTGATTTGGAGCCCGGTGGAAGGGGCATGAGTGAGCGCTGAGAGAAGGATCAACAGGAGCTTTCCTGTCTGGGCCCTGCCAGTCCTAGCTGCCTTAACAGGGACTCTGAAGAAGTTAATTCTAATGACACACGCTGTTAGACATGGCTTCAACATACATTTGGTTCTCATAGCTAATTATTATCAGAAAAAAAGGATCATCTTCTCTGCACTCCAAATTATCATCTTGGGCAAATATTTTTCATCATTCAGTTGCTAGCATATGAATATAACATTAATTATATCTCCTGGAGTCATTCAACATAATACCCTACATTTACCTAATAATATAGTATATCTGATTAAATAATTCAACAACTGGTTATAAGACAAAAACTAATAATTTTGAAGCTTTCTCCAGAAAACTACCTTGCTTAAGTTCTGAGTTTTATATGTGTATTATTGATATTTTCCTGTGACCACAATGTACCTTTTGAAACACATATTTTTCTCCTTAACCTTTAGCATCTGCTACAATTTGTTCTTAGTAGAATTCTCACATAGCCTAAAGTTACTAGTATATATATATATATATATATATATATATATATATATATATGATAATTTTCATTTAGATCAAATTTCTAGAAATAGCACCATATTTCTATGTATTTTGTTACCAGACACCTTTAAGAATCACTGTTAAATATACAAAGATGGGCCTGTTTACTGTGGCTAAGGCTATAAGATGTTAACAGTTGTTAACATTTTCATTCATAATTCTTGCCAGTAATTTAGTTCACAAAAGTATGAAAGACTGAAAAATGCAATCCCATCCAGCTGGTTTGGCTCAGTGGATAGAGCATCGGCCTGCTGACCGAATGGTCCTCTGGCTTTGATTCCAATCAAGGGCATGTACCTTGGTTGCAGGCTCCTCTCTGGCCCAGGTCCTGGTCAGGGCTCATGCAGGAGGCAACCAATTGATTCTAAAAATCAATGGAAAAAAATATCTTTGAGTGAGGATTAAAAAAAAAAAATGCAATCATTATCTTCAAGTTGCTTTGACCAGGGCATTGTTAGCAACTGGCTGTCCATATACTGCAGTGGCTAGAAGGCTTATTATTATACATGAGAAAACAGGTTGAGTTGAAAGGCAGATAATGCTTAGAAGTTGGGATGCAGCTGAGGGTTGTAGAAAGTGGAAACATGAGGAAATCATTCTGTTTCCTGAAGACTAACTTTAGGGAGTGGTATTCACAGAATAAAGCTGGAATCTGCACTGCCCAATTCAGCGGGAATTGTAGGAAGGAGAAAATAGTGGAGATGGATAGTGAGCTAAGAGGATAAGAGTAAATTCAGGAAAAGCTCAAGTCAAGGGATGGATAGGAACTCCTTCACTCCACCCCATTTTCCTTCCCATATCCAGAGGTGATTAAACTCTAACCTATCTCCTCATGACTGTTTTGGTTAGGAAATTGAGAGATATTATGAGAAGTTACAAATTAAAAGACTTTTTTTTTTTATGTGTTTCTTAAGCCTGAAAAAATCCCCTGAGATTTCCCAGTCTACCTCAATCCTTCATTTTCTGAAAGAAGAAAATAATAAGAATAAAAGAACTCAGGCCCAGCTGGTGTGACTAATGGATTGAGCATCCGGCCATGCACCATGTGGTCACCGGCTAAATTCCTGGTCAGGACACATGCCCAGGTAGTGGGCGCTTTCCCAATATGGGGCATAACCAATGCTACTCTCTTCACTGATGTTTCTCTCTCTCTCTCTCTTTCTCTCTCCCTTTCTCTCTCTCCCTTCCTCCCTCCTTTCCTCTCTTTCTAAAATCAATAAAAACACATTTTTAAAAAACAACACTCAGAACACTGAGGTAAATGCCTTGTTCTTTGCTCACAAAAAGAGAGTCAGGCTTTAAACAGAATGCGGGCCCCTGGACTCAAGACAGAACTCTTTCTACTCCACACCAATGTCTGTGCAATTAGCTGCTTTTTCTTTGTGTACATTCATTCTCTTCAACTTTCATTTTCCCCAGTTAGAAACAAGAACTGATATGCTGGTGTAATCATTGACTACCCAGCCTATTTAATCTGCACTTAATTAGTTTGCCTTTTATTATCTGTTTCTTCCCAACAAGACAGTAATTTCCTTGAGCGCCCACTCAGCTTCTTTAGGTCCTTTAGGAGCAGAGCCAAGAAGTAGGCACAGAGCAGTAGCCACATCTAAGGTCATGACATTTGGGGGAACTAAGACCACTCAACCTAGGTTGGTAGGGTAAACAAATGAAGTGACAGAGTTAGAAGAAAAAGCATGAAACTTTCCTGACAACAAGAATTTAGAGACTAAAAAAAAAAAGAATTTAGGAACTTAGGCTATTTTCTTCATCACTGTATTCTTTCTTCATTGCCGAATCCGCTAGCACCTAGCGTGACTAGTGTCAGGCACATATCAAGATTCATACGCTTGCCTGACCTCTGTGCCTCAGTGGTTGAGCCTATGAATCAGGAGGTCATGGTTGGATTCCCGGTCAGGGCTCGATCTCCAGTAGGGGGCGTGCAGGAGACAGCCAATCAATGATTCTCTTTCGTCATTGGTGTTTCTCTTTCTTCCTCTCCCTACTTCTCTGAAATCAATAAAAACATACTTAGAGAAGTATTCATATGCTTGTTCAATAAATAAATCGCTAAATTCACCTATAAAAATAGCATTGGATCTAAAATAACCATTTGCAATAGCATGTATGGAGCTGGAGAGCATTATGCTAAGTGAAATAAGTCAGAGAAAGATAAATATCACATGATCTCACTCATTTGTGGATTATAATGAACAACATAAACTGATGAACAAAAACAGATCCAGAGACAGAAAACCATTGATCAGATTCTCAAACCTCTGAGGGAAGGTAGGGGAGGGTGGGGGTAAGGGAGAGAGATCAACCAAAGGACATGTATGCATGCATATAAGCATAACCAATGGACACAAACAACAGGGCATGATTGTGAGGGCATGATTGGGGGGCAATAGGGGGATAAGGACACATGCAATACCTTAATAAAGAAAAAAGAAGTTAGGAAAAAATTTTTTTACTGTTCTAATCTTTAAATTTTCCTCCTTCCTCAATATTTCAGCTTAAATAAACTGCTTAGCTGTCTTCAAAATAAATAAATAAATAATAAAATAAAATAAGTTTTATCAGAAAATAACATATACAAATTCATTAGGTATTGCTAAGAGTACAAGTGGGATTGAAGTGTTACATGGGACGATCACGGTACCCAGGTTTCTGCTCAATGGGGAAACATCTTTAGTTCTACTGTTAGGCAATATGCTATTTTTCTCTATAAAAGGAATATGAAGTTTTTTACTACATATAGCAAGCAAAATATTGACTCCTCAGAGTGAAAACAGAACAATAAACCCAACAAAGAAAACCTAGTCATAGACAGCGTGTCTATGTGTGGCAGGCAGATAATGGCCCCCAAAGATGTCTATATCCAAATCTTCAGAACTGTGAATCTGTTCATTTTTAATAGTGTTAAATCAGCACCGGGAAATTAAGATTGCAGATGGATTCACGAACTGACCTTAAAATAGGAAGGTTATCCTGGATTACCCATTGAGTCCAATGTCACCACAAGGATCCTGAAATGAGGAAGAAGGCAGTAGTGTTGGTGTCAGCATAGGGATGTGAGAAAGACTTGATGTGGCCTGAAGACGGAGGAAGGGAATCATGAACCAAGGAATGCAGGCAGCTTTTAGAAGCTGGAAAAGGCAAGCAAATAGATTCCCCCCTCAAGCCTCCAGAAGGAACACAGACCTGCCTACTCTCAGACTTCTGACCTCCAGAACTGTAAGACAAAATCTGAGTTGTTGGAAGCCATCACGTTTGTGGTAATTTGTTAATGCAGGAACAGGAAAAGAGAGCTCACTCGGGTTGGAACAAAACAGAGCTGCAGAATCCTGTAACCCCCTGTAGGAGTTTGGAGCACATACTTGCCGGAGCTGGTTGGGAAGAGTTGCAAAAGGTGGGAAAACCAAGTTTCTGCCGAAGAAAACTCCAATAGGTGTGATGCTCAACTAACTTTCAGCATGTGCACAATTAGAGAACTAGGCATTCTTATAGGTTGAAACGTGCTGACCCAAAATTCCCATGTTGGAAGTCCTAGCTTCCAGTACCGAATGTGACCTTGTTGTTACTTGGGATCTAATGGAGGTCATCATAACCAGTTCATCAGGGTGGGCCTTCATCTAATATAACTGGTGTCCTTGAAAAGGGAGGAAATATGAAGGTAGACACATACCAGCTGAACATAAATATAGTCATCAACAAACTAAAGAAAGGGGCCTGAGGCAGATCCTTCAGTCACAACCCTGACGAAGGACTTCCAGCTTCCAGACCTGTGAGATAAATTCCCATTGGTTAAGCCACTCAACAGAGCATATGATTCTCACTGAAGCAAATACTTGGTCAGGTCTCTTTCAAAGCCCTGGACGGCCCCTCACTGGCAATGCCTGGAGAGTCTGGTCTACCGAGGAGGGTGAGTGAGGGGGGCAGCACCAAGCCCCGTTGTCCAGTTGCAGTTCTGGGTCGGGGTGCTACACGTTACTGTAGCCTTTATTTCCACAGCCCCTGAAGGCTCTCCCTAAGTAGTGGGAAGGAAGCTCGGGCTGAAATATAGGAGAAATTCTAATGGGGAAAGGATTCGCAGCAGAAAGAGACCACAACCACAGAAATCAAAGGGGAAGAAAGGAGACAAAATGGGGCTGAGGTTGAAGGACTGGTGATGAAAAAGGAAAGAGATAGAGAAAGAGAAGACAGATGAAGAGAAAACAGAAATTCAGTCAACAGGGAACAGCCTATCACACTGCACAGGTATTATCTCGCTTACAGTAACCATCACAATGACCCTACTTTACAGATGAGAAAGCTGAGGCTCAGAGCAGTTTGCCCAAGGCCACAGGAGTGGCTGCACAGTCCTCGGACAAGTAATTCCCCTGCCCTGCTTCTTTCTCCCTCCCCTCTCCGACTGCCCCTCTCCAGGAATGCAACGAGGCCCCTCATCATGGGGCGTTTTGGCTGCTGCTGCTCTTTGCCAAAATCGCTAAGGCAAGTCGTCTCTTGTCATAAAAACACTGAAAGCAAAACCCACAAGATGCTTGTTCCAAAGAAATACAGATTCATTCACATGGTGACTATTGTTTGTTCACATGCAATGCGGCCGCTCACAACCATCCCACTCTAGCCTCCTCCCTCTTTTTCTTTCCAAAGTCCACCCCTACCTGCATCACCGCTTTCCCCCATCCCCGATCCCTGTACCCCCAAACCCCTATTCTTTACCGTGTCCCTCCTCCGGTCACTCTGGTTTCAGATGAACTGGCCCAGCCAGAGAGAAAGAAAAAAAGAAAGAAAGAAAAAAATGCCCGGTTTGGGTAGGGCAAGGTGTGCCAGCCTCAAGGAAATGCTTTTCAGTCCCTCCTTCCCTGCGGGGCGGGGCTGCCAGCGAAGGATGGAGTTTGGGCGGGCTTCCCCACAAGGGAAGTCTGTGGGCACCGAGGTTTCTGGGGCTCACCACAGGGAAACCTCTGCTGAAACTGAACGCTGGCCTTGCTGCTGACCTCCATACTCATTTCCTTCCCGAGTGATTGATTGTTAGGCATAAAGCAAACGTCAGTCCACGTGCAACTGCTAAACCCTGATAAAGCGCAACAGTGCCACCTCAGGTCCGACCCCAGCGCAGCTGCCTTCGCTGGTGCTGAAAATGGTCAGGATTTGACATTCAGCTTGATTAGTCCCATCCGGGACAATCACGACCGTGTTTTGCTGGGTGTACCAGATAGCCTGACCACTGCTATGGCATGAGGGAATCGATGAGGAATAAGTGGACATAAAAATCCCAGAATTAGCCCTAGCAGGTTTGGCTCAGTGGATAGAGCATTGGCCTGTGGACTGAAAGGTCTCAGGTTCTATTCCGGTCAAGGTCATGGCACATCCCCAGTAAGGGATGTGCAAGAGGTAGCTGATTGATGTTTCAAGGTCATGACACATCCCCAGTAAGGGATGTGCAAGAGGTAGCTGATTGATGTTTCTCTCTCATCGGTATTTCTAGCTCTCTATCCCTCTCCCTTCCTCTCCGTAAAAAAATCAATAAAATATATTTTTTTAAAAATCCCAGAATTAGATAACTAATCATTAACATATGCTTTTGAAATACCCTCCGTACCAGAGGATGCAGAGGTGAGCAAGGTAGTTACGTTACCCGCCCACATGGAATTTACAATCACAGGAAATACTAAAGAAAAAAAAAAGAAAAGAAAAGAAGGAATTCCAAGTTATGTTAACTCCTAAAACAAATTCAATTTAAGAAATACAGGTAATTGATAACTTGATTCAGCATTGATAACATACCATGCAGAAAGGGCCATCCACTAGAAGAGAAAGAGGGTACACCATAACGTGGCATATGTAGAGACTCGGGTACTTCAGTTCTCTAGTCTTCTCTATCAAAATATCTATTGCCTTTAGAGCTCTTTTAAAACGGGATGAACTGTTCTAAATGTCATTGAAGTGTACATTTAAAATGATTGTTGATTAATTTTCTGTTATATAAATTTTACCTCAATTTTTTTAAATGATGAAGTCTCATCAGTCAATTGTTCTTCCCATCATTTATGTCATAATCTAATCTAATAAAAGAGTAATATGCAAATTAACCCTCACTCCATTACAACCACAAGCAACGCCCACCAACCAATCAGGAGCAAATACGCAAATTAACTAAGATGGCAGCAGCCACGGAGCTGGAGTTGCCCCGGGCAATGGAGGAAGCCAGGGCCCTGCAGGCGCTGAGCTCTACTCAAGGCTATAAAGTTTCAATTATAGAAGATAAACCCTAGATACATGCCCTGCTGGGACCTTGGGTTGCCAGGGGCAACCCGGCTTTGAGCAGGGGGACCAAGGCAACAAAGTTTCAATTATAGAAGTTAAATAACTCCCACATACCTGTTTCCAGCCAGGCACCCCAGTAGGGACCCGAACCCTGAAGGGACTGTGGACAGCCTAAAAATGGCCCTCAATTCCTCACCCAAGCTGGCCACACCACCATGGGGTGAGGGTCCCCACTGGGGGGCTTGGCAAGCCTGAAAACAGCCATCAGCCCCTCACCCAGGCTGGTCAGGCATGCCAGCAGGTGGATATCCCCCAAGGGGTCCCAGACTGTGAGAGGGCACAGGCTGGGCTGAGGGACCCCCCCCCCCTCGAGTGCACAAATTTTTGTGCACTGGGCCTCTAGTTGATTAATAAAAGCCAGATGAACTGGTAGAAGCTCTATATTATGTAATCTCCCACTCTACTTCCCCAAGCACCCTAATCTTGAGGGGAAAGATTTTTGTAATTCCCACAGTGCCCTAGCATATTGCTAGGTAGCTATTCTGATACACAAAACATTCAAAAATCTTAATATTGTCAAGGATCCATTATAATGATAGAAGTTATAACCTCTAGGACATAAGACTTTTAAAAATATACATATTTAACAAAGAGAGAAAGGCAAATTTTTACTTACTCCCTAAATTTTATTGGACAATTCAAACAAATGATGAATTTTTAAATTTCTGAAATAGAGAAAACCCTGGA
>PVJC01041090.1:0-15507 GCA_004026665.1 Murina feae | reverse complement strand
GTATAATATTCTTTATTTCAGTCAGTGTATGCTTAATTTCTAGTTGGTCCTTTATCATATCCTTGAGGGTCTCATTAGATTCATTGAGGATCTCACTAAATTTATCAGCAGTCTCTAGAAATTTCTTGAAAAACCTAATAACCGTGGTTTTGAACTCTATATCCTGTTGTTTTCTTTCCTCCATTTCTGTCATTTGTGACCTGTTTCTTTGTCTCCACATTTTGGCTGCTTCCCTTTCTGAGTTAGGCGATCACTGTAAGGAATTAACCTCTAAGCCACTTGGTTATGAGAGTCAGCTGTGTCTACAGTGGGAGAACTTCTGTGCTGGAGACACCCTTATGGGGCTTTTATGCTCACTGTATCTGCCCCGAGTGTGTTCCTTGTGGATCTGTTTTGTTTAGGTTAGTCCCACTCTGGCCACTGGGTGAGGCTGGCTCCTGTATCTTTAAGGAGGTGTTGATTAAGCCTTTGCCTTAGGCTACTCAGTCTTTTGTATGCAAAAGCCTCTGATGCAGCTTGAGAGGGGTGAGGCCTCAGGGAGTTTGCAGGGCAGGGCAGAGCAAATAGCTATGGTGCTTCTCAGCGCTACGCTAAGAGACACTGGGTCTCTGTGTCCCACGGTAATTGCTGCAAGCAACGCTGAGAGAAACCCGCTTTGGATTTCCTCCCGGTGCCAGTCAGTCCCCCTTCTTCGGGCGTCTGGGTCCTCAGAAACTCACCTGGAACTGGAGTTCAGAGCCGCTGGGGACTTGTGGCTCTCTCCATTTTGGAAAAGAACCGCATTCTCCGGTGCCAGCCCTCTCCCCGAGCCCCGTGCGCGCGCCTCCGTACCTCTGTACTTTGCTTCCGCCACTCCTCTGAGTCTCAGACTCTTTCTAGTTGTAGGATTTTCACTCAGCCAGCCTTCCTGTGGGTGTGAGTGGTGTCCGTGTGTTCTTTTCATGGTTTTTCTGAAATAGTTTTTCACGGCTACATTTATGGTGTTTACCTTATGCCGCCATCTTGCTGTCTCTCTGGATCACATTTTTTGATAGCTACACACATTCTGAAGCATTTGGGCATTTTTCAACTCTGTTAGGAGTGTCTTTTCCCTTCTTGGTCACCTGGAGAATGCTATTTATTCTTCACAGCTCAGTTTAAAAATGTCTTAAGTGCCCACCAGTAGATGAGTAGATAAAAAAGCTGTGTTACATTTATACCACAGAATACTATACAGCTATAAAAGAAGAAGGATCTCTTGCCCTTTGAGACAGCATGGAGGGATCTAGAGAGTATTATGCTAAATGAAATAAGCCAGTCAGACAAAGACAAGTATCACATAACCTCACTTATATATAGAATCTAATGAATAAAATAAAATGATACAGAGACATGAACACAAGAGTCAGACTGACAAATCTCAGCTGGTAAGTGGGGAGGTGGGTGGGAAGAGATTAACAGAAGACTTTATACGCATAGTCCATAATCCAAGGACACAGACAATAGTGCATGAAGGCCTGGGGAGAGGGGCAGAAATGGGGTGGCAGGGGTCAATAGGGAAAATGGGGGAACATCTAATAGTGTCAACAATTTGAAAAATGTCTTTCTCTGGAAGTCATGCCAGCATGCACTAGGCAGAATGAAGGCTTTCTGATGTGTGAGCACCAAGCACTCTGTGTGTTCAGCAACGTACTGTGACCACTCACACCTGTCTCCCTTGGGCAGACTGGGAGCTCCTTAAAGAGGAATATGTTTTATTTTTGCATCTCCAAGCCTGTCACCAGGCCTGGCACTGTGGTTCTTTAGCAAACAGCCATTGACTGACTGAATGAATGGACATTCCTCTTATAAGCAGCAGGGGGATTACAAAATCACATGACTGATTGGTATGCCTACTCCTGAAGGTTAAGAATTGCCATTTTAGAGCCACACCTTGAGTAGAGTGAGGAAAAAAATAGGTAGTCATCATAAAGGAAGGGCAGCTAAGCACATGGCTGGTTTGGGCACTTACTCATCTGAACAGCCTGGAGCAGTCTTATCCAGGCAAAATGGATCTGCCCTTTTCCAGTGTAAGCACGTGCATGCTGACCAGAGATGCCACGTTAAGTGTTCCAAAAAATTTGCATAGACCCTCCAGTTAGTGGTAGCTTCATTTGCTTTCTGGGCACGCAGTTGAATTGTTTATATTTATCTACAACAGAAAATGTCTTCTTCAAGCAGTGTTTGCTAGCATGTCTTGCTCGAGGTCAAACATCTCTTCATGTATTCTGTACCTACATTTGAACTCTTCTCTATGTCCCACTGTGTTTGCCAGCTGTCTCTCCCACAATTGGCCATGCACCTTTCTTCATCTTCTGTTCATATCATTCACTTTTCCAAAAGTCCACCTCTTTTATTAAGACCCGTGGAAGCTCCATTTCAGAACTTTTGTGGTTCAGCAAGCCTCCAGAGATATCTGCATCCTAGGAATTTGTCTCTCCATTCAAATATCCACATGCTTGCTTCTGACATGTGCAGAACATTTATTTGAATTATGTTTAATAGAATCAAACCTTAATTTTTTATGAGCTTTTGGGCTTTGTTTTCCCAGCGTTAAGGTTACTGATGGAAGGGACATTTCTTCTTCGCATTCAATTGCAGTAGCTCACACATGACCTTGACCGTAGTAAGTGTGCTACCAGCGTGTGTTCATATTTATAAATGATGCCCCTGGTTAATCCTATCGAATAAAAGAGTAATATGCAAATTGACCATCACTCCAACACACAAAATGGCCACCCCCATGTGGACACAAGATGACCACCACAAGATAGCTGGCAGGGGAGGGCAGTTGTGGGCGATCAGGCCAGCAGGGGAGGGCAGTTTGGAGGGAAAAGGCCTGCAGAAGAGGGCAGTTAGGGGTGAACAGGCCAGCAGAGGAGGGCAATTGGGGGGGACCAGGCCAGCAGGGGAGGGCAGTTAAGGGCAATCAGACTGGCAGGGGAGGGCAGTTTGGACCAATCAGGCTGACAGGGGAGCAGTTAGGCATTGATCAGGCTGGCAGGTGGAAGCAGTTAGGGGCAATCAGGCAGGCAGGCAGGTAAGTGGTTGGGAGCCGGCAGTCCTGGATTGTGAGAGGGAAGTCCGACTGCCTGTTTAGGCCCACTCCCACCAGGATTGGGCCTAAACAGGCAGTTGAACATACCTCGAGGGGTCCCAGATTGGAGAGGGTACAGGCTGGGCTGAGAGACACACACACCCATGCACAAATTTCATGCACCAGGTCTCTAGTCCTATATAATAAAAGCTCAGTGACCATAATGGCAGAATGACCATAACGACCACTCGATCAGTCACTATGAGGTGTACTGACTACCTCTCTGTCTCTTTCCCTGGCTGGCAGGTTCCCATTGTTTGATGGTGAATGGGCAACCGGGGAGCGTGGTGGTTGGTGGTGTAGCCCAATGGTGAACTGGGACCTGGGGGTTGGGGATGCAGGTGGTGCCAGGCCAAAGCCCCCACCCGACCCATTGCCCCACACAAAGAGGGTGACCTGTGACAGGGGCTAGGGCTGGGCCACAAGCGGGCGGGACCAGCTGACCTCTTTGTCACTCCCCCTGGTCATCAGGCTCTGATTGCCCGATGGCAAACTGGGAACCCGGGTGGGTGGCAGCAGGGAGTGGGGCTGGCTTCCAACAGCTGGAGAAGATGGCTCTGATCATAGGCCAGGCCTAGGGACCATATCCGTGAATGAATTTCATGTGTCCAGCCTCTGTAATAACAATAAAATTGAACTTTGGAAGGGAAGTGTCCATGCAGAGGAGTGCAGTGTTTTCTTATGAGTCAGAAAAATTGGGTTTAAATTATAGTCTGCTCCCTTGGTGGCAGTGTGAGCCAAAGCAATCTATGCCAACTCTGCATCCTTCTATGTTCTCATCTGTAAAATGGGATCCTTATAGTTTGGGGAAGAAAAACATGAAAATAAAATCCATCTCAAGGTCATGCTTCATCATAAATACCCATCCAATGGGAGCTGGTATCACCCTGACGTTATGATTTTTAGACACTAGGGTCAGATTCCTTGTGTCCATATCCCAACTCTTCCACTTAAGCCCTGGGAGTCACATTCAGTCCTTGAGCCTCCACTACCCTCCCTGTAAAAGCTAAAGGGTAGTCAGTTCACCTGTCCTCACAGTGCCCCTTAGAGAAATGAGACCTCATGGAGCACCTTTAGCCCAGAGCATAGGCCATAGTAAGCACCCCACCAATATTAGCAACTATGCTGATTGAAAATTTCACTTGCCCATATTTGCATTGTCACGGAGGAAATGTTATCCTTTCTACAATTAAAAATCTTTTTTTCCAAAAAGAAAATCCCATTAGGATTCATGTCCCTCCCCTCTTGGGTCCTTCTTCTTAGTGCCATGGAATAAAAGGGGATCAGCTAGGGTTGGGGGTAACATGAAACATGTTTGAGGCTTCCTGGGTTTGTTTTGTGCACTTGCACTTTTGTAGGAAGGGGCTTTCTGCAAGAATAGCCTTGCCGAATGATTTATATGTAGCTGGTGTTTAGCACAGCCCTCGGTAGACCAGAGCATCTATCACCATGGAAAGTATGAGGATACGCAGCAGGACACTGCAGACCCTCCCTCCTTTGGAGCGGTCAGTCCTGATGCCCCCTCCAGCGCTCCTGCCCCCACCCGCCTGTTGTAGTCCTCATACACCCTCCTGCTCGCATCACAAGAGTACACACAGGATGGAGCATTTACATGGAATCTGATTTCCTCTACCTGGAGAATAGTCTGCGCTGTTTTTAAGAAGGGATAAAGACACCAGAGAAGTCCTTGTAGGAGGATTAACAAATATGATTCTTTTCAATTCCTTCTCAGGGGAAAAAGGTACAATCAAGTTGTAACTGCTATTCTAACCTAGTAAAGCCTCATTGGTTTGCAGGTCGGTCTCAAAATCGGATTTGGTTTGAATCTCACATGCAGCATGGCAACCTACTGCATAAATGCTAGTCTGGTGGCGGGCACGTGAGTTTGTGTGTGTGTGTGTGTGTGTGTGTGTGTGTGCATGAAGTTTCTTACAAGAAGACACATTGTTTAGGTCACACTGAATGTGTAAACACTCTGGGATGATGACATGCCTCTGATAGTATTTAATGTATTGACTAAAATTACCATTCCTATCCACGGTTTCTCGGGCACATCACTCGCCAGCTCAGCTGTCTGAGCCACAGGGCTTTAAGCTTCCATAGGATACTCTCATTGGAGGTTTTCTAGCAAGAAATTAGGTCAGGTTTTTGGGTTTTGTTCTTGTTTAATTTATTCTCGAAAGCCACGACCTCTAATCTTTTCTTTGTTTTCTGTTGAAGCCACTTCAGTTAGACGTTGCTTCTAACCATTTCACCCAAGCAGCCCTTGGCAAGGTTAACCACGGACCAAATGGCTAAGTGCAGAGGTATACTTTCATGTGACTGACCCACTCCTATGCCTGTTAAAATTCTTTCTTCAGCCCTGGCTGGTTCGGCTCAGTGGATAGATCGCCGGCCTGCGGAATGAAGGGTCCCAGGTTTGATTCTGGTCGGGGGCATGTACCTTGGTTGCAGGCACATCCCCAGTAGGGGGTGTGTAAGAGGCAGCTGATCAATGTTTCTCTCTCATTGATGTTTCTAACTCTCTATCCCTCTCCCTTCCTCTCTGTAAAAAATCAATAAAATATATTAAAACAAAAACAAAAAATAAACTCTTCATTTGACTTTTTAAAAAATATATTTTATTGATTTTTTACAGAGAGGAAGGGAGAGGGATAGAGAGTTAGAAACATCAATCATCTGCCTCCTGCACCTCCCCACCCCCCCGTGTGGGGATGTGCTCGCAACCAATGTACATGCCCTTGACCGGAATCAAACCCGGGACCCTTCAGTCCGCAGGCTGACGCTCTATCCACTGAGCCAAACCGGTCAGGGCTTCATTTGACTTTTGAGGTACTATTCTTTCTCATTCTCATACTTCCCGGTTTCTCCTTCTCAGTATCCTTTGCTGGTTGCTGGCTCATCCTCTTGCCCTCCATAACTCTCTTCTCCCTCCCACCCCCACCCTAACCCAGTCTTCTCTCTGTATACTCACTACCTAGATGACTTCATTCCAGCCCTGACTTTTAGGCCATCTCAAAGCCAAGGGATATTGCCCCCATGACTCTGTTCCAGCCACCCTAGCCTCTGTGCCTGCCTTGAAAATGTCCAGTAGGCCTCTCCTTTTGAACTCGCTGTTCACTATAACCAGAAAATAATTCTCCCCAGGAGCTGCCTAGCTCACTCTATTTGTTTCTACAAGCCTTAATGGTCATGAGATCAGCCAAGCCCTCTCTGACCTGCCTCTGTGTGTGATCTCCACGAACATAACCACTGCCTTGAATGCTTTTTAGCATCATTACACCAGGCAGGGGCCCAATAGAAACAGATGGCACACTCCAAAGGGTTTCACTGAAGAGGTCAATAAAGGAAATTCGCCTGAAGTTTTAGGCAGGTTTAAGGGAGTCAATAAGGAATGCAACGGGGACAGCCATTGCTGCCCCAGGCCAGAGGGGTCCGGTGCTGTGAAGGTGGGGCTGTCAGCAAGTATGTGGCAGAAAAACGCAGCCATCTCAGGACCATGACTGCTCTGAGGAGCAGAGGGAGCTGAAGCAGATAAAACGGGAAGAAGATTGCTGGGCTGCCCCTTTGCTGGCCCACTGTACTCTTGCTGTGTCCCCCATTGACTGAATCCAAAAGATTTCCACAGGGTGAGGCTGTCTCTAGAGGTGAGTTTGTTAGCAACCAGAACAGGGCGGAGAAGAGTAGAGAATTGATCAAGGACGTGAATACAGGCAAATGAGCAGAGGGTCTTTAAACACTGGCTTATTTTCACGTGATGCTTGGAATTGCGATATCATAGCCCCAGGGGTCATTGCAAAATCAGCATGAAATGCCCTTGCCTCCTTTTTGATAGGTGAACTCTATAGCATCCAAACTAACCTTGGCTGAAGTCACACCAAACCCACATGTCTTCTCCAAACAGCAGGCACGATGTTCAAAATATTTAACAATAGAAAGATGCACTCAAAAATGAGCATATAGTAGCCAAACAAATGAGAATGATCTACCGTACTGGGATATGTAGTGCACTGTTCAATAGAGCATTTCCAACAGATACTGAGATTTACATATCGAAAGGGATGGTCTTTTCTGAGGACATGTGGGAAAAGCTTGCCTGACATCCAGGAATCTATGTCACCTATGGAACATGGGCTCTGTGCTGAGCTATGGAGAGGGCATCTCATTTCAGCAACTAACAACCAAACCAGTAGGCTCTTATCATTTTCTCTGTTGTTGGATTTCAATCCTGAGCTCAATGAAGGTTAGTTTTGCCTAAGACCACGCACCTAGCGGGAGCAGTGCTGGCACCCGTGCAGTCCAGGTGGGGACTTTTGATCCACAGCCCTAGCTCTGTACTAGGCTTACCATTCAGGCTGCCTCCCAGATGGGATGGTGGTGGTTTCAGAGCAGAAACTATTCATATTTTGTGCTTTCATTTTTGATTTTTGATGTTTTAAGAGAAATCCCTAGGAAAGTCTCTCTTTATTTCCTACATGATTTTCTCTCTCAAAAAGTAATTTGGATTCTTTCATGAATTTGAACAACATCTAGAGCAGGGTCAGAGGATATTTGTTTCTCTTTCTGACCACATCTGTTGTCCCCACCTAAATATGCATGTGAACTATTAAAATAGATTACCCTCTGGCTTGTAGTGTGGGGTGCAGAATTCTAAAGTGTGAATATTTATAGCAGGTAACAAAACACTGCTCTGGCAGAGGTATCTGTGAGTTGTGACTGTCAGAATTTACCTGGGAAAGATCTCTTTCAGATTCTGTGTACCGCCTACAGGAAGCAATTGACAAACCTGAATTTTATTCCTTGCTGACTTAGCGATACCTTGTGAAATAGTAAATTTCTGCTTCCTTTCTCCCTGCTTTCCCACATCGGTGAGTAGGATAGCCAAGAGAAATTATGCATGCAAGGGCTCTTTTTGCAATGATTATTCTGAATCCTTAAATTCTGACCCATACCCGTTGATGGTCCCAGATGAGCAAGGCTACCTGTGTGGATAATTGGAAGGGCCTCTGGTACCATTTTTTGATCACAGCTATGTCTTCATGAAAATGAGCAAACTTTGTGGGATGGAGGAAGCAAAGATGACTATTATCACCAGGAGCATGTTGGAACCTAGGTGTGTATTTGTGTGTGTGTGTGTTTGTGTTTTGTCTGTGTACATCACTCCTATCTAACTCAGTTAATGAAGGAAGACTTTCTCCTTATCATTTTAATACAGTTTTGAGCTTCCCAAGAGAGAATTTCTCATTTGTTTCAAGGTGATGTTTTGTGTGTGAATGGGGTACGTGTCTGTATGGTGTGTGTGTGTGTGTGTGTGTGTGTACACATGTGCACGTGAGTCTATGGTGTACTTAACTTGTCCAAATGATAAATAGTGCCCTAGGAAAGTTGTAGGCTGTATACGTAAGAAAAAGTAATATTTCATTGGAAAGTTTTCAGGTAAAGTAGAATTCAATTTTGTTTTGAAATGCTATGATGAATGTTAACCACTTGCTTGCTGAAACTCATTTCAGACATATCTTAATCTTTGTTAATGCATCACAGATGATTTTTGAAACAGAAAATGTAGACTAAGGTAGAAAATTTGTTCTTAATAACATTTGAGGGAATCAAGCCTGTTCTCAATTTTCTTCCTCCACCCCCTTGAAAGGAAGATAGAGCTGAGCAGCTTGCATGAACTATAGTTTTGTAGATTTTGTTTTCTTTGTTACTAGAGTTCTGCCACTGAGAAAATTGTTTCCCTGGTTTTCTTACACTGAAATGCTGTGTGTTTTATTCAAAACAATAATAATGGAAACATACCCTGCATGTAATATGTCTAAATACCCGCAAATAAACAGTGATTGAGATCAGTGCTACCTTCAACTTGGGCTTATTCTTGTGCACTTATGGAGGCATGAAGATTTAATTTTCTCTGTCACATGGAGTGAATGCCTCCTCCAGATGGGTGAATTTGTTTTGGGGTTCTCCCTGGTGCCCTCACTTCCCACATTGCTGTTTTGACATATTATTAGTTCTGTTAAATACAGACCTTGTTTCATGAAATACTGCAGAGTGATGGCTAGGAAGTAGAATTAACACGTGACAAAGTTTCATTTATAACCAGTGTAAATCTGTATTGTAGATGCCATGTTACCTAGTTTTAAGATGGTGTGCTGAAATATTGTTGTTCTTTAATTTTTTAAAAACATTTGTTTATATTTTTGAGAAATAGGACGCTTTTATTTTAGATTCTGAATATGCTCTAAGCATATTAGCATCAGTAATTTTATTTTTAGATGGACAGTGATAGAGCAGTTTGTTTTTCAAGTTATAAATGACATAGAACCAAGGTAAGCTATGTGATTTAAAGCTAATTTCAGCTCCAACACTGACTACTCTTTTCTGCTTAACATTTTGTCACATTTTTAGACTTCTAGACTTGAAAATGTGTCCTTTTTTTTGTTCCTTTCCTCTACCCCATAGCCAATTAATTGCCAATTTTTTATTTTCTACTTTTTCAATTTTTCATCCCTGCCATCTTTTTTTTGGTAGGGGCAGGGGGGGCGAGAGGTGGACATTCTGACTGTTATTCACCTGATAAAAAGGCCCTTATTTCCTAGCCCTCCCTTGTTTTTATATTGAAAATTCCCCACCCTGTTCTCTGGACTTAGTTCATTCTCTGTGACTAAATACAGCTCTTTACCATTGTGGAGTCACCCTTGAACCACCGGCCACGTGAGGTCAACCCTTCTCTCCCCCCCCCCCAAGCTCACTGAGCTTTCTGTATCATTTTATTATTCCACCTAACTGGGCAGCGCATTATAACAATATTAATTATTAAAATTGAAACCACTCATTAGATACGTATTCTTTGAGACACTGTGCTAGGGTATTCACAATTGCCATCTCACTTACTCCTCTAGCATTTTTGAAAGGTAGGTGCAAATACAGCTCCAAGATCCACATTAACCTCTGCTTCCACAGTGGCCAAAGTGTCCTGTCACGGACCATGCTTGTCTACCTTCAAAACCTTGGTTCTTTGGAGTGGCCTCACTTACAACCCTTTGTCCAGGTGGCTTCTCTTCTCTGTCAGACTTTCTGTCCTCTGAAGCCGGGCCTCACTCTCACAACTATATTCTCTATGGAAGTTGTCTATAGTCTATATTTTCTTGAAACTATAAAAACTGATATCCATTTAATAAATAGGGAAACAGAACTCCACCAGGTTGGAAAAGAACGTGGGAGGGAATGATATTTAAAAAACAGATGCTCTATCCAGTTCAACGTTGATCTAGATGGGGAACCTGGATAGAGGGTCTATTTAGAATACCATTCCCTCCCACTTTTACAGGCTGTAGGTCTCTCTACCTAAGAATGTTAGCTGGGATGATGTAAAGAGAAACTGCAATGTCAAAGCTTTAGCAAGTTCCTAGTGTTGCTGAGGGTGTGGACCCAGGGAAGCTGGCTCTTCGGTTAATCACATTAATGATGCTTTTAGTTATCAAAGTAACAACTAGGTGTACTCCAGCCAAGAAAAGTGGAGACAGAAAGGAAATAAATTCATTCCACATAATAGAGTGAGAGGGCTCTTTTCTCTGTTTTACTTTACCTGACGACCTACAAGATTTAATGGATGGTGTTAGTGCTGAATGGGTAGTATCTACAGTATAGTAATAACATTTGAGATATGGATAAATAAGTCCTAAAATAGTAGAATACAGGAGAGTCACTACAAATAAGGAAAATAGATAGTTACACCAAAACCCCAAACCTATCTCTTTAAGTCTCTCCTAGAATGGACAAGGTTTACTCAGTCCTTTGAATCCCAAAATGTCATATTGAAGCTGCATTTCAATCCCTGACAATTGATTGGCTGGGAGGCAGGGAGTATAGTTCTTTGTAGAATTTTCTTATTTATTTGTGTGTATTCCACTGTAGGTTCTGTGTCCATGTTTATCAACTGATGTGGGAACAGGGAGGAGAAGGAGAAGTGACTTGGCCTTACCCAAGGGACCAGGATGAGTGTCAAAGCTCAGAGAAAAGTTCAAGTCTGCTGCTGAGAGGAGTATGCAATGTGAGAGAGGATGAGGGACAGACAGGTGGCCACCAGTTCTGTGTCAGGGGAAGTAGCTGTAATGCAATGGGAAAGATGACAGGGACACAGAAAAGGACTGAAGTTAGTTGTGGTGTCAAAAGGCCTCCACAGGTGGATGTGTGTTACTCCTCATTCACTTTGCCTGGATAACAAAGTGAGGTCCTATTCAATTAAATGAACGTCTTAGTACACTTATTGGAGAAAAAATTAACCCCAGCAGATCCTTACTGTTCCCATCGCAAAGGCACAAAGCCCCAGTCTCAGGCCTAAATCCATCAGCTCCTCCCTGTTAGCAGGAGCAGGAGCGGTGATTATATCCTTACACCCTACAGCAGTCATAACCCTGACTTGTAAGTTTGCCCTCACAGTGACACGGAGAACGATAAACATTGAATTTGGAGGTGAATCGAATGTATGATTCCCGAAGTCCACTTGGCAAGTGAACGAGGCAATTAATATAAGCCCATCACCCTGCAGCACTGCTTCCCTGCAACCACTGGGGGTGGCTTTTTAAAATCACAGGTGGCCTGGCCAGTGTGGCTCAGCAGTTGAGCCTCCATCCAGGAACCAAGAGGTCACGGTTCGATTCCTGGTCAGGGTGCATGCCTAGGTTACAGGCTGATTCCTGCTAGGGGCCGTACAAGGAGTCAGCCAATCGATGACTTCTTCTCTCACCAATGTTTCTATCTCTCTGCCCCTCTCTCTAAAAAAAAATAAAATAGAAAAATCAATAAAAATATTTTAAAATAGTGGGTGATGTATTGCAGAGGAGGCGTGGCTATGGGTATAGGCTGCCTGCCAGTGTGGAACTCCTCAACTGATGCATACATCTTTCTACATGTCAAGGCTGAGCCTCAGACTCCAGGCTGGGAACACATCTGTCTTTCTGATCTGAAACCCTATCTCACAGCATCCACATTTCCTCCAGCTTTAGGAAAGCAACTCCAGGATGGGGGTGAAGGAAGGGAGTTTCTCACCCTCCCCAGGGCCCTCGGTCCATCACTGGGCATTAGTGCCAACTCCCAGTGGGCGAGCAGGGCACGTTAGCACAGACAGCAGAGTGAAGCCAGAATGTCCTGCGGAGACTCATCATCAAACAGCGTAATACTGTTTTATCGATCCCTTCCATGCAGTCTCCCACAGTTGTGTTGAGCCTGTGGCGAGTACAACCTTTACAAAACGAGATCTGGAGATATGACTTACTTTCTAACTCGAATGTGGACTTAAAAAAAAAAACCAAAACATACGGATAAAAGGGTGTTTTGTAGGAATGGCGTGGTGTTGGCATTTCAGAGTGTAAATGATAAAAATAAAATCAAAGCCAAGTATTTCAACAGAGGGAAAAAGTCACATTGAGACGTGTACACAAGCGTATAAAATATGTCCACAGTCTTCCCATTGGAGCAGAAATAACTCAGCTTGACCGTGTTTTATTGTATAATCCAACTGTTTCTTGTTACTTTAACAGAGACAATGTTCTCAGCATTTATTTTTGGAGATAGATGTTCATTTTCATCTCAGACTTTATGAACATAGAATGTGATTTAGGAGACATTCCATTCATTTACATTGAGAGCAATAGATTGATTCCCCCGTCCCCCTTTATATTGATGATTCATAAGCTATTGCACTTTGTGATTATTTTCCTCTTAATAAGGAGTTAAGGAGAAAAAGCAATGCAGAGAGCTGCATGGAGTGTGTTTATAATTGGCACTGCTGCCCCTCTAAGGATAATGGGAAAAAGCTTAGACTTCGCTTGCATGATTTTTGATTTTACCTTTGTTTGTTACAACGCCGAATTAAGGGGGAAAGAATTGACCATGAGGTACCTTTTAAAAAGGCTTTTCCTTTTATTGTGTGTACTAATGGGATGAGAGAAAGTAAAAGACAGATTTATTTTTATGTTTAATCAAGTCCAGTAATTATTGCATTGTGGTTACTGCTTTGAGCATTACATTTTCGGTAAGTAATTTATCAGCTGCATTCTTTGTATTTTTTTTTCCCTTGGAGGAGATTAACAGTCGCTATAGGATTTATACACTGCAGGCACTTTTTCCCCCTTTAGTAAATAAGGCTTATTAATAACATCGGCTTCCTGAGGCCTCCCTGAACTCCCGATTCTATGCTTCTAACTTGAGTTTTGACTTATTTTGTTTCTTGTCCTGACTTAGTTAAGAATGTCTGTGTGAGAATGGGAAAAGTGGACAAGATAGGAAATTTGTGGTTAAGGAGGAGACCGACGTACCCATTTTTCCTCAGGGTTTAGCATTGAATGTCTCAGGGCACACCAGGAGAAATGGTGGTTGGGCACAGGGTTAGAGCTGGAATACCCTGACAGCAGCTCCATGCGGAAAGTTTTAAAATGATAAAGATGACATGTTTTCTCAGATGGAGAAAAGAAGTGAAGAATGAGGCATGATGGATAGTCACAGAAGGCGGGACTTGGGAAAGTGGACAAGGGGATGACTCAGGCCACAAGGCCCAGTTCTGAGAGACCTTTTCCGGATAGGTTCTCCCACATTTCCCTGCTCACCTTTCCCTTCCCCAGCTCTTTTTAGATCATATAAATTCTTCTCTGCTCCTTCCTTTCCTTGTTGTCCTCTATTCTCTCTGGAGACATAAACCACTTAAGCCTTACAGGCCCACTTACCTATAGGCTGGTTGAGATTTACCTTGTAGATTCTTTGCTTCCTCTGCCCTCGTGTTTCTGATTATTTATGGAGACTCTTCAAGCTGAGGAGACCTGCTAGAAATAACCTGACCTGCATGTGACCAATGGCTTTCCTAAGAGGTTTGGTGGGGAGTTTGGGTATAGCAACCATGGCATCTTGGAACTCCCAACAGGAAGAGCGCTGAACTGGTTGCCTGATTTTCTCTGAAATGAGACCTTAATGTTGCTAGTGAAACAAATAGCAACAGCCCTTCATTCCTCTCTTCCTTATCATCACTAATGTTCTTTCCTTCTTCCCAACTTCCCTTTCTCCCTTTTTCCCTTCCTTTTCTTAATTCTTTTTTTTTTTTAAAAAAAAACACAATACAAGTGTTTACTGTTTTTTCTTGGTTCTGTTTTTTGATAGGAAACAGCTTGTGTGTGTGAGTTCACATATCCTATCTTGAGTTCAATATGGGAACAGAAATACTATTGTGCAAAGCAGAAAAGATCTAAATGAGCCTTCAGCTCAACATGAATATAAGAAATATTATTGCATCAAACGGAAAATATCTAAATTAATTACTACCTTTGCATATAATTATATTACCAAAATATTAAAATTCTATATAGACAAATCTATGCCTAATGAAATTGTGAGGTATGTTGTTTTCAGTGGAGTGATGGAAAAACATGTTAAAGTAATTTTTATTTAAAACATTACATACAACAGGATGCGGTTCTTATATTTTTGTTGTAAAACATAAGAAATCAACATATTACATGTCTGAAATCTTCCATTTCTTCTGAAGAAATTTAGAATTAAACACTTCTCTTTACTCTTGATGTCCAGGCACTCTGTGAGGGCAGTGCCTGTTTGTTACTATAAAAGAGCACAGTCATTTTTAAGTAGCAGAACTTATTTGAGGTTTTACCCATAATTCAAGGTAAATTAATGGAGATTTTGCAATTTTTGATAAATAATCCCTATTAAATTCATATGTAGGTGAAATTTGTTTGCTTATCACAGTTTAAATGCAGTAAAATACATTTCAGTGAACATTTTAGCATTTGCTATTTGGGTGTTTGGATGGAAAACAACATTGATAATATTGATTTAAATTTAAAAAATTTCTGCATGTGGGAAAGTTCCACTAATATCCATATATTGCTAATGATTTTTCCAACTTTAATTATTCTTCATATAGCTTGCTACAGAAGTTAATGCATCCATTAAACATTATATAAATATTTCTTATTTTATTGAAAAAAATTTTTTTTGCTCTTTTAAGTATTTTGAATCCTGTGGATTTTAATTTGGTATTTCATTCTGATATTTTTCTTCCATTTTCTAATACATAATCAATGACTAACATTGAATAGAAAAAAATACTTTAAAAATGACTTTAGAACACTTCCTAAAACATTTTCTAATCTTTTTATGACCTTTATTGTTTTTACAACTTTAGAAAATTTCTAAATTTAAAAAATCCATAACTTCTAATTTTTCATTTGCTTTTTTACTTTATCCCCACATAAATTGTCAGAGTTTTTCATTTTTAAGAGGAAGTATGGAAATATTGGAAGCTTCCATACAAATCTACCAAGCTCCTATGTTTATAACATGTAGACCTACAGTAATTCATGATTCTACTCCTCTTAAAAAAA
>PVJC01041089.1:0-15504 GCA_004026665.1 Murina feae | reverse complement strand
CCTTCAAGGTAATCTCAGTCCAAATCCTTTGACCATGCCTCATGAAAAAAGGGTGCTTTACTTAGGAACATAAAAAGAGGAAGTCATCTAAAAATCAGCTCTAAGAATTAATAGGATGAGAAAGTTCAAGGCAGACATGTTGGCCCAGCAGCGTCATCGAGACCTAGTAACTATAGAGTGCATGAGTGGTAACCTAGTGATCGGCCGCTGGCATGTGAGCTGTCCAGCCTGTGTCTCTGAGTCAGATAAGGACCAATTACAAAGCACGTCCGCATATTTGCCTGGACAAGAGGACAATGTACTCAAGTCTTCTCTATCAACATGACCAGCCTTTGGAGGTTGCATTCCTACTCAGACAAAGCAAGACTGTTCCAGCCACTGTCAACACCTCAGTGTCTGCAACTGATAGCGATCGGAGCCTTTCTCCGGGCTCAAGTCACGTTTACATAAGGCAACATCACGAACAATTTGGATCTGAAATTAATTTATTGAAAACCTCAATGCCCCAAAGACTGCTAATGGTAGAAACCTTTTGTCTCAGGTAAAATCAAATCACTAAAGCAAATGTTCTGTAAATGAGTAAAGATTTCAGTTCTAATGTGGATACAGGCTGCCACTGAGAGAAGGTAGAAAGCAGATTGGTCTTAGTCTTCACTTTGGTGGAAAGGCCTGGATCCCTGTGTAACTTGGGGGACTTGACTCTTAGGGAAAACCAAGGCAGAGTCTTTGGACTTTTTCTCACATTTAAAACAAGGGTTTTCTGGGGACATAGATCTTACTAAAACATCCAATTGTCCAAGTGACGGATGCAAATGGGTGTTGCCTCTTTTGAAGGCCCCAAGGTGGGCATGAATGGGTGGGCAAGGTGCACTTTGGTTATAAGGACCATCATGACTTCTCTCCAGAGCTGTGAAACAGTCAACCTTGTTTATGGCAGCCTATCCCACAAGCTGTCTCCCCAGGATACACTCCACAACAAAATGGAACTACGACCAGGTAAATCTGGGAAACACTGCAGATTATACAATGCGCATCGCACATGAAAGGTTCGTAGAAGTTAAATATAGTTAGCGTTTTTAACCAAGTATTTCTCAAATGTTTTGGACTATAGAACCTTTTAATTTATTAGCCTGTACAAGCTTCAGGAAGCATTGTGGGGTATGTCAGTCTTACTACATAAGTGCCCAGGTCTTTCTTCTAAAGGGGAAACCAATGACTCACCCCAGCTAATTCCCTCCTGATGTGGAGTGAGAAAAAGCAATACAATGGCAAAAGGGAGCCTCTGTAAACACAGCTTCCTCTAAGATAGAGGCCACAGTGCACATTCACATGTACACAGAAGGCCAATCTGCATCCCAGTTAATGCCCTTTATGACCTGAATCAAGGACGTCCTGATTGATCCCCCACCCCCAGTGGCTACTCTGACAAGTGTTCTGCTTCAGCCTGTCAACAGTCCTCTAGCTCCAGCAGCCTGGTCCCGGCCTCAGCAGGGAGAGAAGATTCTCAGCTGTGGAGGTGCGGTGGCCCATCCACATCCCTTCTCTGCCCTGTTCTGGGCTGTGTCCTCCTCTTGAGAGCAGCTTTTCATCAATAGTTCAATGGAGAGCATTTTTCATCTCTTTTCTGATGGGCACTAGGCAGAATCTTTACAAATAACCACTAGGGAATTTAAAGGTGGATTTATATATGGACAAACCATGGCCCAATATATTAAATGGCTTAGATCTGCCCTGTGAGAACCATAGAGGTGCCTGATGAAGTACCAGCATAGAGGACTTCACCTTCTGGGATGATGAAATAGAGTAACTATTTTCTTTTCTTTTTTTAAATCTCCACCCAAGGACATGCTTATTGATTTGGGGGAGAGGGCAAAGAAGAGAGAGAAACTTGTTTTCTTCCTGTACGTGCCCTGACAGGGGGATCAAACCCACCATCTAGGTATGTGCCCTGACTGGAAATAGAACCTGCAACCTTTCAGTGTATAGGACAATGCTCCAATCAACTGAGTCACCTGGCCTGGGGGATGAACTATCTTCTTTATTCCACTTCTGGGAAGGTAGAATAGAAGCACTATTTTCCTTCTTCCTGCCACATAGTTCAATTTACAACCTGGATATGCTATGAAACAAATATCAAAAGACTTAAAAGGTAGAGAGAAGAAAGACTGGCTGGAGATGTGGAACCTGAGGAATGACAAGGTAGTGTGTTCACTGGGTTTTTTTTTTGTTTGTTTTTCTCATATATTCCAGACCTGACGCTGGTGCAGCCAGCAGCCCCGATATACTAATGAATACAGACAAATAAAGCCTGCTTTATTAGTCAAAGGAGCAGAAAAGAGACAGCCTAGCAAATAGAAGCCTTCCAGACAATACCTGCTCTACTCTATCAAAGACCACAGAACTTGTAGTTATAACTCTACCAGCACTGGCTGAGTGAGGAACCTGGACTTCCATTCCATCAGTCTACCAAGGCACCCAAACCCCTTGCTGGAGTAGCATCAGAAAAAGAAGCTGGTCTTCTAGACTCACCTCATAGTGCATGACAAGGTGCCCCCCACCAATGACCTAACCACAGGGGTGCTGTCAGAGGAGTGTGGGGGGGAGGTCAGTACTTTCACCGCTGCCCAGCAGTAATGAGGCCTCCCATGGTGTTGGGGAGGCCATCTGGGAGCAGTAATGAGACACTCTTGCCCTCCCAACCAGGTGGCATCAACGGAGGCCTAGTGGGGAGATGGAATTCTCACTCTCATCCAGCCATACAAGAAGCTCTATCCGCCAAGGACCAATGGAGGCCAAGTAGGGAATCAGGACTTCCACCCCCACCTGGCAGTGACAAGGCAGTGCCACCCTCTCACCACCAGAGCAGTGTCAGGAGCCAGCTAAAACAGAAGAATTAAATAAGATCCAGAGTCCCATTACATAATAGCTAAAAATGTTCATTTTCAATAGAAAAATCACTCATCTTTCCATGAACAAGAATCGTCACAACTTAAATTTGAAAAGACAAACAAAATGTGTCAACGCTGATGTGGACTTTAAAGCAGCCATCATAAAAAATGCTTTCATGAGCAATAAAAAACATGCTGAGGTACAAATAAAAAACTAGAAAATCTCAGCAAAGAAATTGAAGACAAAAGAAGTACCAAATGGAAATCTTATAACTGAAAAATAGAAATATCAAAATAAAAAATTCAGAATGAAGTTGACAGAGAAAAGAATCAGCAAGCTTGAGCATAGGGTAATAGAAATGACCAGATATGAACAGAGAGGAAGTAGACTTAAAAAATACATGGATAAAGCCTTAGATATCTAACATTTGTGTCGCTGAAGACCCAGAAGAAGAAAGGAAAGACAGGAGAGCTGAAAAGTACTTGAAGAAATAGTAGCTGAACTTCCCTAATTTGAAAAAAGACATAAACCCACAGATTCAAGATAAGTGGATGCAAACAAGATAAAAACAAAGAAATACATGCCAAGACACAGCATAGTGAAACATTTAAATACTCAAGGGAAAAAAAATTCTTGACAGCAGTGAGAGAGAGACACCACCTTACCCACAGGGGGAAAACAAATCAAATGACAGATGATTTCACATCGGAAACCATGAGTTCCAGAAGGAAGTGGAACTGATGTTTTCAAAGGCTTAATAAAAGAACTGTCCACCCAAAACTCTATAGAGCAAAATATCCTTCAGAATAAAGGGAAAAATCAAGATATTCTTAGCTTAAAAAAAACAAACAAACCAGTAAGGTAATTTGTCACTAACAAATATATCCTTAAAAATGGCTAAAATAAATTATTTAAACAGAAAGGAAATGAACTTCAGAAAAAAATTGGTAAAGTAAAATTATAACTAAATTTATTTCCTTCTCCACTTAAGGTTTTTAAGTTACATTTAGTGGTTGAAGCAACAATTATAATACTGTCTCGTGTGGTTCTCAATGTATGTAGAAAAGTATTTAAGAACTATAAGTTGTAGAGGTAAAGGGACATAAATGGAGATAAAGTTTCTACACTTCACTCAAACTGGTAAATTGTCAACAGTAGTAGAATGTGATAAGTATATATAATTAATACCTATATAAGCCATTAAAGTGCTATATAAAACAACTCATTCAAAAATCCTATAGATGAATCAAATGGAATTCTTTTTTTTAAAAATATATTTTATTGTTGTTGTTTTTTTTACAGATAGGAAGAGAGAGGGATAGAGAGTTAGAAACAGCTATGAGAGAGAAACATTGATCAGCTGCCTCCTGCACACCCTCTACTTGGTATGTGCTTGCAGTCAAGATACACGCCCTTGACCGGAATTGAACCTGGGACCCTTCAGTTTACAGGCCGATGCTCTATCCACTGAGCCAAACCATTAAGGGCTCAAATGGAATTCCTTAAAAAAAAAAGTTCATATAACTAAGAAGCTAGGCAAAAGAAAACAGAGAAAAAAATGAAAAGCAGAACCAACAGAATATAAACAGTAGACTTAATAGATCAATAATTACATTAAATGTAAATGGTCTAAGTATACCAGTTAAAAAGCAGAGATTGATGGATTTTCTTTTTTTTAAGAATAATGTGATGTAAGCAGGGGTGTTATGTGACTTCTTCCCTTAAAAGGCACTGGCACATGCCTCCTGGAAAATGTATCTGAAGGTCATTACATAGGCATAATGGAATAAGTAGTTGAAGCAACCAGTCTCTCTGAGTACTTGTTACAGTAAAGTTGTTATACCAACTCTGGACTTCCTCCCCATGGATTCTTGGTTCAGAGAAACCTAGTTACTGTGGTGTTTTCCATTCCTTGCAGTTGAACATAATCCTCACTGATACCAAAGAATTATGTTTACTGTTTCCATCACTATGCTCTGCCCTTCACAGAGATTATTTTAATGAACTGAGGAGGAAGGTACCAGCATTTTCCTCATTATATAATGGTAAGTAATCTACTTCTCAGAGGAGTTAAGTGATTTTCCCAAGGTCACACATCTCATCTTCTCAATGCAAATCTGATTAAACTCTGGGGCCTGGGATGTGTACCTCAGCAGTATATTGTAAAAGCCAGCAAAATATCTAAAAAAAAGAGGCTTTTCTCATTCTCTTTAACCTGGCTGAAAGACTTTCATTTACAGTCACATGGGATCATGTTGAGCTCATAGAAAGCTTTTATTCATTAGGCATTTCTAAAGAGTTAGCGGAGATTCATTTTGAATCTATTATCCTTTTGGACATAATCAATAAGAACCCTCATTCATTCAACAAACATTTATAAAGGCTTCATGGCCAGGCCTTGAGATATGCCAGAAGAATGAATGAAGTGATTTGACCCTGTTCTTCCTGAGGTCCAATTAAGGGATGGCACTGAACTTTTTTATTCTCAAAGTTCATTTTTCTCTATCTGATTGCTCAACTCCAAGCCCAAGATGTCAAACAAGCAGACTGTGGGGGTTCACTGGTGAATTCCGGTCTCCCAGAAGCCCCACTGTTCCATCCCATGTACACTTTGTGGAATCCAGGTCAGTTTTTCCTTTTCTGTCTCTAACATGGCAACCAGAGACTTTGATGTCTCACCTCGCAGAGAGAAGAAAGGGCAGAATCACTTCAGAGATGATGGCCAAAAAAGCTTTGAGATAATGCCAAGCCCCACAGGCATGGCTTGGTCTTTCCTCTACATTCCCTGGTATAAAAAGTGGATTTTTCTAGCTTCCCTCTGACTCCCACATCCCCACCCAGCTCCCAGCTCCTGGCAGTACCAGCACTCACATCAAGGGATAACAGTCGAAATCGTCTCCTTCTTCTCTGAAAATAAAATACAGCAACCATTTGGCATCCCAGTGGCGCCCCAGTCTCCTGACCCCTGGCTGGGTCCCAGGGGATTTGTGGTCGGCTGCTAATCAGAGCCCTGGCCATAGCCATTTCCCATGACATAGCTGGAATTCTCCCACTGCCTGCCCTCTCGGCTTCAGTTACTCAGCCAGCCTGAAACTATTTGCTTCCCTCCCGCCCTGTCCATCACTGCCCCTTCCTTAGCCTGTGCCTGTGCACCCGCCTGCCTGCCAGACTCCTGAGGCCCTTAGTGGGGGAGCTGCAAACCTCTCTCCACTTTTATTACTGACCCGCAACGCACCTCCTACACGCCTTCAGCCTACAGGCCTCTTTCAAGCACCCTCCTTTTGAGCAATGATAAACCCCGGTGCCAGAGAAGTTTAAAGAGAAACAGCTACTCCCAACTGACCATATTGGTTATCAGAAGAGAGGTCAAGCTTGTGATTTTCAAGCTGAGGTCATGAAATAGTTGTCTTTTCTATAAACTAGGAAAGCAGTCTCCGCTCTTTGGAGGGTCCATTCCTAGCCTCCCTGGAAATGGGAGAGACTATTTTCCAACAACACTTATAGTACCGAGCGTGTGTAGTCCGTAGCCAGGCTGCTAGGCTTGCAGTCCAGCTCCACAGACTTAGTAGCCATGGGCCTGCAGGCAAGTCCTGGAGCCTCTCAGGACCTCTCTGTACAAGAAGGAAAACAAGAGGACCACCTCCCGGGCTTGTTATGGGTATTGCATGAGTTCATATTAGGAAAGGATGCTGGCAAGTGCCTAGCGCATAGCAAGAGCAGTATCTGTGTTTGGTAAATACTATGCATTTTTGTGATGCTAATTAATTTTCACAACAGCTTGATGAGTTCATTATTCTCTCTTTAGAGAACACGCTACTGGATCTCCCAGAGTTGTAGAAACTTGCCCATGGTCAGACAGTAAGTGGGAGATCTGGGATTTGAACTTGGGTTGTACTTGCCATGATGACAGTGGTTCTCAAAGTGAGGTCCCAGACCACCCAAGAACTTGGTAGAAATGCAAATTATCTGGCCCCACTCAGACCTACTGACTCAGAAATCCCTGGGGTGGGCCAAGTGATGTTTCAAGCAGCCATGCGGGAGGGAGGGCATGATGCCAGATGTGGAGCTGTACTCTCGCCCTCCTTCTCCCTCACAGCAGAAGCTCCTTCTTCCTGTCCCCTCAGAATTGGTACAAGGTGAGCACAAGCTGCACACATCTGTCAAACCACACACAGAAACACAGTCTTCTGGATGTGAAGTGCTCTGCTAGACACAATGGGGACACACACAAATGTGAGCTTCCTGCCTACAGGGTGTATTCCCTAATCATCGAGCCCAGACGAGCATGTGCACAGAGTTATCTGTCAGCAAGACCACGCTAGTAGTCAAAAGCGCCAGTGTGCAGAGGTTGATGGTCCAACAGAGCTGACTGTCCATTCTGGCCTGCACTCTTCCCAGCTGAAACTTCAGTGACATCCCCTGACCTCAGTAGGCCTGGCTTCCCTCACCTCCCCGTGCGGCTGCACTAAGGATGACATGAAATTAGAGCAAGCACTTTGCATGGTGGCCAGTACATGGTATAGGGCTTAGCTGCTAAATGGCCGGGGACATCATTAAGCTTTGTCACCAGATACAAGTTTTATTGTCTATTTGTGACAGGATGGTGAGGTGCGGGCGGGGCGATGGCTCTGAGGGAATAGGACCTTCAGAGTGTGGGAACCTGACCTCGATTTCAACACAGGGTGAAACTCTTAGAGATGGGTAGAAGAGAAGAAAATGGTGCCATGGGTTATTAAAAAGGGATATAACCAGGCTACAGTTAGTATGTGAAAGCAGTCTTACTTACATGACTTTCACCTTGAACAAGGAGACTCAAATGCACGGAACCCTAACTGCACTCGGCACTGCAGACACAGGATCTCTGAGCCAGGCTGTTTCATCGCCAGGTGTGTAAGAAAGGGCTGGAGATAGAACTGTGGCTTCCCTTCCTCTGGACACTCTTTGCTGGAACATCCAACACATAACTCATGTTCTGGGAAAAGTAACCGAAACACCCCGAGTTCTTATTCTCCCACATTTCCTCCCTGCAGAGTTCTGAAACCTCATCGAAGGGCAAAAAGTATGGAAATTTCATTTCCTCTTTGTCTGACACATATCAAAGAACACTAAAGATGTTCAGGAACAATCTCCTGGACAACAGGAGATGGGTGACAGATCACTCCTGTCCTCTTCCTATCTTACAACCTACAGGCTAGTTTTTCATTAGAGCTCATCAAGGCAAGTTCCCCAGACTGTCGCCCTGTGGGTTCCTGCCAGGCCTGGCAGACCTGGTGCTTGTGGGCGCTGAGAGTGGCCATGGGCAGAGCAAGGGCAACTTAGAGGCCATGGGAGATGCCCAAGCCCCACCTCTCACCCCCGTGATTTCTTGTTCTGGAAGAGTTTTAGCTAGTCAGATGTTTTAGTGGCTCCTTTTCAAAGCCAGGGTAAAACAACCAAAAACATCTCAATGAGATCACATATTTGAATGTCTAGCCTATTGTTTTAGAATGTTCCTTGAAGGCCCTCTAGGCACCACCCTCAGACTTCCCACCGAGACCAGTAAACACAAGTCAATGGGAGGGAAATGTGACCTTAAGTCTTTCCCGCTTATTCAGTTCCCCTGGAGAGAGCTTGGCTTCCAAGGATCTCCCTGGAGGGTGGGGGCTGGACCACAGCATCTCTTCCTGAAGCAGCAGCAGAGTCGTGGTTCCCTGTTGCTGATTGTTTTAGTAAAAATGATCTCTGTGGCTTCTGGCTGTGCTTCCACTGGGTGGGATGGTGAAGAGAGTGATTTGTCTGCTACATTACTGAGCCCCAAAGTATATGGCACTGGGGACAAACTTGGCTTCTGCATTTTCCCACTGTCTCTGGGGTGTTCTCTCATCTCTGTGAGTCAGCCTATTCCTGGGCCCTCCCCAGCCAAACCCTGCGGGCCTTGACTCTGCTGGATAAAGAGCAGTTGTTTGGGTTGGGGGCAGTGACCGTGCCCTTCCCTGCTGGTATGTGGAGCTATTGTTCCCTGAGCCCATGGAGGCTTTTGTCCCTGGCGTTCCTAGATCAGGATTAGCAAATCTGTGCCTGTCTCACTGGGTTGCTTTCCACTTCACTTCAACTGCAAGACCACAGGCCCTGGCTTCCTGTGCAGGGCTGGCTGCCCTGAGGTGGCAGCCCAAAGCTTCGCACAGGGACAGAGATGGGGGCGGGTTCACTGTGCAACCCAGAGAAGATGCTGGGCTCCAGGGAGCCTGGGCATCAACCCTAGTCTCCAGAGGCACCTGGTTGTCTCACCTTTCAAACAGTAATGACAGTGCAGGTCCTCCTGGACTCCGGGGAGGACTAAGGAAGGCGACATACACATGTGCAACAACGGCAGAGCACCGCACACAGTAGCTGCTCAGTGAACGCTAGATTCCTTTGCACCGTATAGGGTAGATAGGCACCTGGGAGGCACCTGGGAAGCACCTGCCTCAGCTACCCCCAGAGCTGGTGGAAGAAACAAGGAATACAAAGTATTCAAAAGAATGAAAAACCTGCAAAGGGCAGGAAGACATGTGACTCGTGGATGTGTTATGAGTCCTAAGTTGTGCCCAGGCTAACCTGAAAGAGAGAGCTATTATACACTGTCTGCTAACAGAATCAGAAAGAGGCTTCTGCAGTGTTCCCTTTGCTTACCTTGAACATGACTTTCAGAAAGGCACAAGCAGGGGAGTGGCAGCAACTTCTTTGCTTAATCTGCCAAATATAAACATAGCTAAACTAACATTTATTGAGTATATACTGTATGTGTCAGGGGCTATTCTAAAGGGTGCCAGGGCACGCATACATTTATTACGATTATGTTTCATCCACATAACCCAATCCACTCATTCATTCATTTAGTAGTGCTCTTTTCGCCCATATCCATGGGGCACGTACTCTCGCCTTCTTCAAGTCACTACTCAAACATCACCTTAGTGAGGGCTTCTCTCACTACCTTATCTACAATGCACCTCGCCACCTGTGATTCTTAGCACGCATCACTCTCTGGAACATAGCATGTTAACCTTTCTTGCCATGTGCATTCCCGATTAGAATATAAGCGCTCTGTTCCATTCCCAGCTGCGTCTGCAGCACAGAAGAGTGTCAGAGTGTCAGCTCAGGGCAAGTGTCCAACAGATATGTGCTGGGTGAAGGAAATCCATGGCGTAGATTTCACGTCATCATGCCTGTCTTACAGCTAAAGAAGCTGAAGCACAGGGAGGTTAAATAACTTGTCCAAGCCCGGCCAGTGTGGCTCATGGTTGAGCATCAACCCTTGAACTAGGAGGTCAGGGTTTGAGGGTTTGATTCCCGGTCAGGGCAAATGCCAGGATTGTGGGCTCCATCCCTAGGTAAGGGGGTGTGCAAGACTCAGCTGGTCAATGATTCTCTCTCATCATTGAGTAATGGATGTTTCTATCTTGCTTTCCCTCTCCCGTCCCCTCTCTGAAATCAATAAAAACATATTTAAAAAAATAACTTGCTCAAGGAAACAGTAAAGATCAAAGTTTGGATTCGAATTCAGGACTCAAACACTATATTCTTTCACCTTTCAGTCTAAGGTCAGAGTCTGCACTAAGCTACCATCTTTTCTCCTCCTGTTCCTCCTCCTGTTCCTCCTCCTCCTCCTCCACCTCCTCTTCCTCCTCCTCCTCCTCCTCTTCCTCCTCCTCCTCCTACCCCCTTCCTCCCTCTTCTCCTCCTTCTCCTTCTCCCACCTCCTCCTTTTTTGGGGTCACTGCTTTTGTTCTGTGGAGACCATGACTTCCCTAGAGGACTTGCTCATGCCGAGATGCAGGCTCCTTTGCCTACACATTATTAATGAGAAAACTGCTGCCTGGCAAATGATTCACTGAATATATTCATGCTCAGATGCTGCATGTAGCAGTAGACATATGAAGGTACACGGCGGCAGTATTATTGTTGGCAGGGCTGTGGAGATCCTAAGCAATAGGGCAGTGGCGTGAGGTGGCAGCACAAACCTGGATCCCAGAGCCACACACACGTCAGTCCAAATCCTCCCGAAACCTTCTAACAACATGGCTGTGGTCCAGTCAGTCCACCTCTCCCGGCATCCGTTTCCTCACCGATGGAGAAAAAACTTGGTGGATTTTGGTTAGGCTAATTCAGTAAGCACTTAACAGAGGGCTGGGAATGTGGTAGGTGCTCCACGCGTATTATTTCCATGACTTCCTCTGCCTCGCTGCCCAATATTACCTTCCCTAATGCTACAGGTCTCATCTCTCCCAGTTTGTGGTTTATGTCAGTAACAGCGCTGAAAATACAGGTGAGAGAAACTCAGAAATGGTAGCAATGAGAAGAACGATGCTTCCTATCCAGGAAAGCCTGTGCCTGTTCTGGAATATTCTCCAAAGAGGCTTTCCCACCTTTCCTTCCCCCATCCCTGTGCTAACAACAGTGATATTGGCCGACAGGAATGTTACTTGGTTCCAGGTTCTGCTCTGGGCACGTAGGTGCATTAACTGATTTTATCTTCCCAGCAACCCTAGGAGCTAGGTAGATACTGTTATCAGAAAATCAAGAGCCTGGGAGGTTAACTATCTGCCCAAGGTAAGCAACAGAGGATTCAAACGCAGGCAGGCTGGCTTCTGGCAGTGTCCCTGGCCCACTGGGCTGCCTCTGAGCATCCCGCATCACTAAGTGGGAATGGAGCCGGGAGAGGAGGGGCAGAGGGTGTGAAGTGCCCGGGTCTGGGTGGAGGGGAGCACAGGGCTCTCTGGAACACCACCTGCAGATCTCCTAACCTCTCCTCAGTGAGGACCTGAATAATGTCCTGGTAAGGGTCCTGGCCACAGAGCCACAGAGCCGGGCTTTAAGGAGGGAGTGTCCTGGGGGAGCTCCTCATTGTCCCAAGCATTGCTCCCACACCACGGAGGTACACAGAGTCCAAATCCCTCACGTCCTCCCGGCCGTTCATTCTGTCACGGGTCAGCCCCTTTCTGCAACTCATGGTAAGGAAAGGAGTTTCCAGAGAGGAGGCGATGCGTCTCATGAAACCGTGAGTTGGTACTTATTCCCAAAATTGTCCGTGCAAATCATTTTCATTAGGTGAAAGAAAACTGTCTAGAAAACGATAAATATTCTACTATCTTGTTTTCTCTTGTTACAAGACTGATGAGTCCCAGAGCCCCGGGATTGCTCGTAACATGGTAAATTCTCTCCCCTTGTGACAGGGGAAAAATGCATCCCGTGGAGTCAGAGGATAAAACAGCAAACAGTTACTGAGCATCGTTAATTAAATGCTGTGTACTGTGCTAGGAGCTTTCCATGCATCATCTCATTTAAGGTTTACAACTGCTCCAAGAGTAGCTTTAGTAACACGACTTCCAAACAAAACAATAAAAGGGCATCTCTGGGAATGGCATAGTTTGTCTAAGGACCCCAAAGTGGCATAGTCAGGATTCAAACCCTAGTCTTAAAACACCGTATACAGAATCCCCTTCAAGCTCTTAGCTATCAAGGATGTGCCTAACAGCTGACCATCGATGTCTGAGCTGCCTGCATCCCTCAGGGGGAACAGCGGGAAATGGTGTCTGGAGGCTCCACTGACCCTCTTAGGAGTCACTTACTTAAGATTCATCCCAAATCCTGTGACGCTGGGACCCCATCAGCCCAGAGGGGACACCTTTTCTAACACACACAAGGTGTTGTAAGGGCTGCTCGCACGCTAATTGCCTCAGATTCTGGGCAGGTTCCTCATCTGTAAAATGGGGGGTTTGAGCTCCACCGGGGTGGCTGTGCCTAGGGAAGGTGCTGTCACTCTCGGTCCTGGTCCATGGCAACCATGCAGAGCATACCCAGGGTGCCTTCCTGAGTGTGGATGGGCCTCAGAACCCTTTTCAGTAAATGACCCAGGGCACCGTTTATCTAACCACGGTTGGCATTCAAGATGTAATCCATTTGCCATGCCTAAAATAGAAGGTCTCCAAGGACCTTCCAGATTAACATATCATTTTCTAGTATGTCTACACACGAAGTGTATGAAAACACACATTCTTCTGGAATAAATAATGGAATCATCTTTCAATGACATAATTCGGGAAAATAAATTAGCTGGCTTCTCCTAAACCTTTCCATGTGAGATCCTGAGCCCAGGGCCCTAGAGATGTCAAATGCGAGAGAATGGAAGACATTTTCATGGGGCAGAAAATTAGGGAGGGGATGCCTGGCAGGGAAGTCTCCTCACCACAAAATTGGTCCCTATCAGAGAATTGCTGCTTGGTTTAGGGGGTAATTAGCACACCCCAAATCACTTGCCGGCAACAATACAATTAAGACCTGGAGACAGAGGGCCCCAAACTTGAGAGAGAAGCTGTGTCACCACAAAAACAGGGTTCTGACCAAGGGACTCCAAGATGAAATGAAGTCATTGTTTCAATTAAAACCAGATCTATGCATTTCTCTAAACCCCCCTATTTGCAAAGTCCCGTGGTGCCGGAGGCTGCACGGACTGCCCGTCGATGGGAGGCCTGTGATGTGGGCAGGAAGCTCAGGCATGCCCTTTCCAGGAAAAAACAAGGGTCTACACAGGCAAAGGGTTTCCTGGGGCATCCGAGGTGGAATCCCGTCTGTTTCCCTGACTATCCCCACATGAGGGCATTTGGCCTTGCTGGACTCCAGGTGGCAATTGTGCTGTGGACTCCCACATTGAAAGGCTTATTCTGCTTCCCTAGCCCCTGGCTCTCAGAGTCCCAAGAAGAGCATCTGAGGCCCTTGCTGTTGCCAGACACCCTATTCTATGGGATGGAGGCCATGATGACTGCCCTGCGACTCCTCAGGGGTGAAAAGACTGTGCAAACCATCAAAGAAAGGTCCAGAGTTTTCAACAATTTCCAAACCCAACACAGGAAAAGGGAGCTGTGCCTGGGGCTGCTCTTCCTCCAGGGGAGTGAGAAAGAGGCTCTGCTGGCCAGCCTTGCTAGGGGTCCCTACCAGCACCAATGATGCTGGCCTTGGCCTTGGGTGCCACGTCATCTCTTCTGAGCAGTGGGAAATGAAGGTCTTGTCCTCAAACTTAAATGGCTACAAGGATTATGAAAAGGTATGAGCAGGACCCATGTGGTAGACAGAGAGTGATGGGAATTTTAGCCCCTGGAGAAAGCATGCTCCTCAAAATGGTCACCCAATGCTTGCTCTGAGGCCTGTTACTGGATGCGAGTCAGGGCCCAGTGCTGCTGCCAGAACTCCCAATGTTGGGGCGGGAACAAGCAATCTGGATTTTTATGTGAAATCTCTCAATTTTCAAATATAGTCAACTCATTTCTTTTTTTTTTTTAATTCTGCAGGCCAAACATAATATACCTGTGGGCTGGATTCCAACGTGGGACCACCATTTTGCCATTTCTTTAAATGAAAGGGCAGTTGAAAGAGGAGAAAGAAAAGGGCTAAATTTTTTTCAAATATTTGACTTTAGCCAATTAAACAGACAAATAAATTAAGCAGCTATTCTATGTGGTCTACCATTGCAGATATGTTACGGTAGGGAGAAAGGGCAGAGAAACAGAGGAGCATCCTGTTTTATAACACCAAAGATAAAAAGCCGTCCATGAAAACAATGTAAAACACGTCATGACAGGAGTGATCAGTGTGGTTCTGATGATCACACCGAGGCATTCAGGGACAATGTGGAGTGAGACTGCCACAAAGTCTTCATTGAATGGGGAGGATTTGAGGCGTGAAGACTAGGCACAAGAAACTGATGTTTACTGAACGCTAGGCAGTGTGCTAAGTGCTTTAAAAGGATTGCTTCATTTAAAGTTTGCAAGAATCTTCTGACTTAGAGCCCTCACTTGTAAGAACCACACAACGTTGTCTCCAGATGTGGACAGGCCTTGGAAGAGAAGCAGGCATACTAGGCAGAGGGGATGGCGGGAGCAGTGGCGATGGGTCTGACAGGTATGCTGGGGGCAGCAGGGGGAATCTGAGTGCATGCTGCTGGGTTCCTCTGTGTTTGTGTGTTCTGGGCAAGTGTCCAGCACAGGAAGCCAGAAGTGGTGGCAGCCCTGAGGCTGGAGTAGTGCCCCCCTCACCTGAAGCCTCAGGACAAAGATTTCAGCTGATGATGCGCCCCCCCCGGCCCCCCCCCGCCAGGAGGTATGTGGGCCATACCACATTCCTGAGAATAGCAGAGTAGGAAAGGCTTCTGTCCTCAGTGGACTTTAACTCCCCAGAATGCCTCAGGGGCCAACAGAATGCTTTGGGGCCAGAGGAATCCCCCAAAGACAGATTCAAAGGGGAAGTGCTAAGGGTGGTGGGGCAGGAGAGGAAGAGAGAGAACCAGCAAGTTCAGACAGGATAGGCATGGAGAAGAAATGCAACCTTTCTTCTGGCAAATCAGGGGAAGCTTTGAGAAAGAGGTAGGGTGTTAAGAAAGCCCTTGAAATGCTTCTTGACTTCAGGGGAAGGAAGAGAATGGAGGGGAACCATGACACTGTATCAGAACCCATAGTAACAAGGCTCTTCTTGAGTGCCATGCTGAGACTGCAACTAAATGGGGCCTCAGGATGACCAACCTGGACTGACTAATATGTGGTCCATTTTTATCACCATGGCGTACATACCCATGTATACACACACACACACACACACACACACACA
>PVJC01041088.1:0-15441 GCA_004026665.1 Murina feae | reverse complement strand
CCTGGTCACCCCCAACTTTCCCAACCCCTGCTGGCCTGGTCGCCCCCAACTGCCTCCCCTGCTGCCCTGGTCGCTCCTTGCAGCCTGCTATTCAGTAGTTTGGTCACCCCTCACTGTCCACTGGGTCGGCCTGGCTGCCTCATGCAGCCTGCTGTTCAGTAGTTTGGTCACCCCTCACTGTCCACTGGGTCGGCCTGGCTGCCTCATGCAGCCTGCTGTTCAGTAGTTTGGTCACTCCTCACTAACTCCCCTGCTGGTCTTGTCACCCCACGCAGCCTGCTGCTCAGTCATTTGGTTGACCCTCACTAACCCCCCTCCCAACCTGGTCACCCCATGCAGCCTGTTCAGTCATCTGTTCAGTCGTTTCGGTTGTGACCATCGCTTAGGCTTTAATATATATATAGATGATTATATAGATTTTCTATATTTCTAAAAAATCACATAAAAAAAATCTAGAATTAAAGTCTTGGAGAAGTTTAAAAGGATAACGATACTATTTTATTTATTTATTTAATCCTCACCTGAGGATATTTTTCATTGATTTTAGGGAGAGTGAAAGAGAGAGGGAAAGACAGAGAGAAACATCGATGTGAGAGGAACACATGGATTGCTTTCTTCCTACCCAAGCCCTGACCAGGGCCTGGGCCAGGGAGGAGCCTGCAACAAAAGTACGTGCCCTTGACCTGAATCTAACCCGGGACCCTTTGGTCCACAGGCCCTTATTCTCTCCACTGAGCCAAACCGGCTAGGGCAGAGATAGTATTTTAAAGGGGGACAATTTTTTGACTTTGAGATTCCCTTTTTGTATCATCAATGAAGAAGTCAGTGTTATCAACAAAGGGTTCACAGAGGAACCAAATATGGAAAACCAGATTATAACAAAAGCACCATAACCACTTCATTAACCATAAGCACTTTCCACTGATAAGGTCAATAATTTAGTGTAATGCTTTCTTCAACATACATTACACTACATCGTTTTTGCTGTCACTTCTCACTTTAATATACACAGGAAAATGAACAAATTTCATCTCTCATAGAAATCTGTAATTCAGTCTAAAGTCACAAAATAGCTGGCCTTCTTAATTTTTTCAAAACTTCACTTCTCTCACATTGCAAAGTGTAACAAAAGACAGTACGCCATTTGAAAACACGGCAAGAACACGGGCACGTTGGCCTTTGGAGAAAAAAAAAAAATCCATCTTGTGACAGGGAAGGAAGAAAAGACGGCTAGATTATTTCCTGGTTACAATAATAACAATCGCCTGGGGACGGTCACCCCAGGAGGCCCCTAGCTTCTTGATAACATTTTTCAGTTATAGTAATATAAAATATTAATCAGAGCAGGGGCAATTCCTAAAGAAGAAAACAATCTCTCTTTTTAAAAAAATAATTATTTTTCTTAAAGAACAAGGAATTTGAACCAAACTTTGAAACTATTAAGGAAAGGGTGAAGAGGAGAAAAATGATAATGGCTTCTCAGACACTGCACATGTTGAAACAAGCAACTCTCCTAATATTTCAACCTGACATGTCATTAAAAGGCAGTGGGCATCCCCTAAGGGGGGTGAGGGTTGAAAACACTCTCTCAACAAGAAAAGCAACAAGTTTGCAGGAGAAAACACACTGTAGCTCTGATGCCTCTTCTCAGAGGCAGAGGCAGGAGCCATACTCTGTACTCACCCATCGTTGACGGTGTTGATGATGTCACAAATGTGCAAGAACTGGCCCCAGTCTTCAGTCTGCACACCCGCAAACGTAGCCTTTTCTGTAAAGAAAACACTGTTGTGTTGACTCTGAGCTACAACAGAATAAAAAATGGCTGGTCTTCCTGAAATAATCTGCCTGGGGTTTGTTAGCAAGTACCATTAAGCTTACATTGCCAAAGGGCAGAGAGATTTTTTTTCTTTTTCCCCAGCAATTCCCAGTAATTCAGGAATCAATCAGAACTCAAGTTCAGAGTGCTGCTGTAGCGACAGTAATGAGTGACCTATTAATACAGGCTGTGGGCACAATGCCCCGCTGCCAGGCAAGGCCAGGACGCGGAAATCTCCATCTGCCTGCCGGCTTTTCAGAGGAGACCTCCCTAGCAGCCACCTGGAAGGAGAAGTGCATAGTGCTAAATATTTTAGCTTTATGTTAACTCCATTTAACCTGCTGATAGAGAGGATGAGGCAGAAGTTCAGAGAAGTTAAGGAAAGTGCTCAAGGCTACCCAGCTGGTACAACTAGTGTTCAAATCAAAGTTGTCTGATGCCACTTTTTGTTTCTTAAAATCATTCATTCACCTGGAGGAGGAGCTGTCAGGAAATAGAGATCAGCCCTAACCGGTTTGGTTCAGTGGATAGAGCATCCGCCTGCGGACTGAAGGGTCCCAGGTTCGATTCCGGTCAAGGGCATGTACCTTGGTTGCGGGCACATCCCCAGGAGGGGATGTGCAGGAGGCAGCTGATCGATGTTTCTCTCTCATCGATGTTTCAAAGTCTCTATCCCTCTCCTTTCCTCTCTTTAAAAACAAATCAATAAAATATATTAAAAAAGAAAAAGAGATCAGCCTGACTGGAGTGGCTCAGTGGTTGAACATCGACCTATAAACCAGGAGGTCACGGTTCCATTCTTAGTTGGGGCACATACCCAGGTTGCAGACTCCATCCCCAACGGTGGGCACGCAGGAGACAGCCCATCGGTGATTCTCTCTCATGATCATTGTTTCTCTCTCTTTCTCCCTTTCCCTTCCTCTCCGAAATAAAGAAAAACATATTTTTTAAAAAAGAAAAAAAAAGAAAAAGAGATCAGAACTACTAAAATTGTCTGTGTCCTTTAGCAGTAGAGCAAGGTCACCCCTAGTACTTGTACTCACCAAAGTTATGCCAGGCCTACTTAAACAGTCAGGTATTTTTCCCCTCTCCAGATATCCTCCTCAGGAATACAAAATGCTGTCTGGGAAGGGTAATGGAACACTCAACCTGAGACTTAACTTCTTTCTCACAAGAAAGGAGAGAATCCCTCAGCATGAAAATACCAGGTCATAGGGGGAATGAAGAGAAAATTGAAAAGGATAACAAACAGAAAGAAAGCATGCAAATTTGGATGGGGACACTGCTTCCCATCTAGGAAAAGAACTCCTTGAGTTTGGCATTCAGTGGACCAACCTGACCAATCTTGTGTGGTCTAGGCACATACTGTCATTCCTTCTGCCAGACTCCTTGCTCTTCATTCCATGCTCTGTCACCAAACTTCCTGGAAAACTCCTATCCACCCTTCAAAAGCCTTGGCAGAGGTAATTTCTCCCTTTTCCTATGTTTGGGTGTTTTACACTCTTCTTATATTTGTAAAGGTACCTACATTACAGTTACTACAAAATTGTGCCCATCTTCCTACAAAAACTTGTGCATTCGCTGAGGGTTGAGACCAGGCCTTGCCTTTGCCAAGCAGGTCCAAGCCGTCGGTAAACACTGCATCATTAAAATACAGGTTTGTGAAGATGCGATCTGAATCCATTTCTGCTCTGCATCCATTTCTGCTCAGAGTTTATTTCCTATCCAATAGGGGTATAGTCAGCAACAGTTCAGAAATCATTTCCTCCTCAAGGATAGCTACTCTCACCATTTCCTAAAGACGTGGGAACTAAAGACGCTGGTTAAGGGGTGTGTCACACAGCAGCTAAGGAAGCTGCAGCCCACACTCCCCAGGTCGGAGCTTCCTCACCTCACTAAGTTCCTGAGAGCATCATGTTTTGCTTGGCATCCTATGCACCGATGCCATGCGCCTGCTTCCCAAGGGAGGCATCAGCGAGAAGAGGAAGAAGGGAGCTGGGGCTGGGAGAAGAGCCATCACTGGCTCCTGCGGACAGTATTCAGATACAGCCACAAGGGGGGTTAGGCAGATACCCGCTGGTCCCTGGTGCCTTGAGAGGCCTCTGGTGCCTCCAGATGGCTCCTGGGCTCCCCACTTCCTGCGTTCCAGGTCCAAGCACTGGCAGCTTCTTTGTTTACAGGGAAAAGGAACTCAGGTTGTCAGGGCTTGGCGCCAGGGAGAACAGGTTTGAAGAGACCTGCCTCTCAGGGAGGTTACATCACTTCACCTCCTTGACCCTTCTCTCCTCTGTCTCCCTCTGCAAAACGGTCAGCACAATCCTGCGCCTTCGCCAGAACGCACTTTAGGGCTAACCCTGGCAGAGAAGCTTAAGTCCTGTCCTTGGAGAGGCCCAGACACTCCACACCTGAGACCCACGCGGGACTCACCTGTTCGGTCTACTCTCCCCAAGAAGGCGTGCCCGGGGGTGGGGGGCAGATTTTGGAAGAGGGGGTTCTAGAAAGAGTCGGCCGGCCGTACAGAAATGCCTCCAAGGGGACGGGAGGGATGCGAGTGCCCCGGGAAACTGCAGGGGGTGGGGAAGGATTTCCTCCAACTTGGACCAACTCTGTCCTCCGCAGGCCGAGAAGGGAGTCCAGCGGGAAGGGTCCCCCCCGGTCCCCACGGCTGCCCGGGCGCCTGCCCCCGCGCCCCTTTACCTATAAGGTGGCCCACGGAGGTCGCAAACGGGTCGCGGTGACTCTTCCCAAACGCCATGGTAGCCCGAGCGAGCGGGGCCCAGGAAAAACGCCTCCCGGTTCTCGGGCTCCACCCGCGCGGTGTCCCTGGCTCCTCCTCTCCGCCTGATCGCTTCCCGGGCTCCGGGTGGAGGCCGAGCGTCTCGCCCGGCCGCTGCGGGGCGCCCGGCACCAGGCGGGGAGCGCGGGGCGGGGACGCGAGGGCGGGGCTCCGGGCGCCGCGCACCTGCTGCGCGCCCCTCGGGACCGGGCAGCGGGCGGCGCTGCGGGTCCAGGTGGGACCGGTGCGCGGCGGCCCCGCGTGCAGCCCGCGGCAGGGATACGGGGCGCCCGCTCCCGACCCAGGTGGGCTTCTCGCCGGGGGCCCCGGGGCCAAGGCCTGGAGGTGAGAGCTCCCAGCTCGGATCCCGCCGCCTGCTGGGCACTTTGCTGCTCCTTCCCTGCGCCGCTCGCTCCCCTTTGTAGCGAGCGAAATACGGGGTTAAGAACCACATCTCAGGGTGATTATGAGAATTAGGGACGTGAACCGCTTGGGTCTGTGTCTGGCACCCACAAAATACATACTTAACCGCTGAATAAATAGAGTAACTACAAATATTTACTCCCACCCCCACCCTCGCCCGGGAGATCCTGGAGGGGATGGCCTTTAAAGCTGCAGGCGATGGGTTGGCTTTGAGTTTAGGGGCCTTCCAGGAGCCCATGTCCTTTGTCTCGCTCTTTTTCCCCCAGGGACCACAGGACGCCACCCAGCAAGCTCTGGGTTCCTAACCCTCCCTCCTGGGAGCCCTGTGTTCCAGCCTTGCTGAGGGGAGGGGAGGAGAGAGGGGCTTTCCTAGTGCTCAGGCTTGGAGTGTGTTTGGCCTCAGCAATGTTCTGGAATGTAAACCCTGGTTTAAGTAGTCCAACCCCTTTCCAGCTGCCCCTTCAGAAGGGGAATTTATTTCCTTTTCCTGTGCATTCAATAACTTCTGATTCCCTGATGTTAATTTCCAGCGAGGCCAGGGTCTGCTAGGGAGTGGGGTGTCTCCAGGTGATGGCAATAAGCCACAGGATGGGAACCCCAGCCTCTAGCTCTTGCTTCCTGGTGTCAACTTGGACCCAGTTCTACTAACCTTTCATCAAAGTGGGCTTGGTTGACTTAGGCCCTTAGTCATACATTGTAGAATAGAAGTCAAAATCAATCAGCAATGGGCCAAAGGCTAACTTTTTTCCCCTCTCTAATTCTGTTATTTCTCATTTTCTGTTGTTCTCAGTGAGCTAATACCTGGGATCCTAAAATCTCAAATAAAATATTTTTTTGTTGTGATGGTTTTTCTCATAATAGGATTGGTCCTACCTGTAGCTGATATTCTCTCCACCTGCTTACCCTAGGTGAGTTGCTAATTCAGATGGTGTTATTTTACAGATTAGGAAACCCACAGTAAATACTTATTTACACAGTCACCTTGCTAGTGAAGGAGTGTCCGATTCCGGAAGCTGTGACTTTGACCTTTAAACTGTGCATTTCTCATGGGTAGAGCCCTAGATAGTAGGTGGCACCCTTGACTACTTCACACTTTTTTAAAAAATATATTTTATTGATTTTTTTACAGAGAGGAAGGGAGAGGGATAGAGAGTTAGAAACATTGATGAAAGAGAAACATCGGTCAGCTGCCTCCTGCAAGCCTCCCACTGGGGATGTGCCCGCAACCCAGGTACATGCCCTTGACCGGAATCGAACCTGGGACCCTTGAGTCCGCAGGTCGATGCTCTATCCACTGAGCCAAACCAGTCAGGGCTACTTCACACTTTTAAATTAGTGGATTCCAGGACATGTGCTAGAGAATGAGGTGGCTGAACATGGCAAATACATGCGTCTAGAAGACAAAGTTGACCCATCACCAAACTCTATGCAGCTAAGAGTCATTTTTATCCCCTCATTTAATTCTGTTCTCATTACTAAATTTCTTTAATTGTCAGGTCTGGGTATGACCTTAGAAATAAAAATTTCTAACCCCATCATTTTATAGATGAAAAAAAAATATGACAGCCAGAGAAAGCTGTTCAGCTCCAGGACAGAAGAATGCAACGTAATAGTTTAGCAGCGAGTCCCAAACTCTTTCCTCCTACAGGCACCTCCTCTCTATTTTCATATTTAAATGTGGCCCTCCAGGCTTCCCCATAGTATTTTCTTTGGCCCTCTCTGAATCTGTCTCATTTTTCAATAGTTCCAGTTCCAAATACCACCCTCTCTGTCTCCCCCAGGTATCCATGTGATCATCAAATCTAACAGCCATTTCTCAGCCTCACTTTGCCTTCTCTGTAGTATATTGTGCCCTTCCCATTAGCTATTCTTTCCTCCATCACCTTTCAGGGCACTGTGTCCTGCATTCCCATTTCCTCCTTGGCCTACTAAACCTAAGTAAGCTACTCCACAGTTCCCAGGTCTATCTTTTCCTCTTTCTCTGATTCTCTCAGGGTTCCTTCCTCTTGTCCCTGCTCTATAAAGTCTTTTCCTACCACTCCCAAGAGAATTGAGCCCTGCTCTCTTGTTTTATATACAGATCTCCATCTTAGAGCTCACAACACTTTATATTACTTCTTTGTTTAGAAAACTGTCCGACTTGATATCCAGACACTTAATAAGCTGTAAAGGATGTTGAATGAATGAATGAATGAATGAATGACTCTCCAAAAACATTGAGAAGCTGCTCTATCCTTTCTGAGATCCAGTTTTTAATTCCCTCCTAGATGCCTTGTTGGAACCCTGACCTCTAAATAGCTAGAGTTACTACTCTCATCACCTCCCTCCATCATCTCAATATCCTGCCTAACTTTCTTGTTTTGACCAATAAGGTTATTGATGTACTTGAGGCCCAGTACACGGATTCGTGCACTGGTGGGGGTGTGTGGCCTGTGGGGATTGGCCTGCTGCAGGAGCAGCCTCTCATCCTGGTCAGCTGAGTGGTGCTCCCACTGTGGGAGCTCCTGTGTGGAGTGTCTGCCCCCTGGTGGTCAGTGTGGGTCATAGCGATTGAGTGGTTTTGGTTGTTCCGCTATTAGGTTTATTACATAGTACTAGAGGCCTGGTGCACAAAAATTTGAGTATGTGGGGTCGGGGGTGTCCCTCAGCCTGGCCTGTGCCCTCTCGCAGTCTGGGACTCCTTGAAGGATGTCTGGAGCTTCCCAGGGGATCAGGCCTAAGCTGGCAGTCAGACATCCCTCTTGCAGCCTGGGAGCCCTTGGGGGATGTCTGCTTGTCAGCGGGGAGCAGGCCTAAGCTGCAGTTTGACATCCTTAGCACTGCTGAGGAGACAGGAGAGGCTTCCACCACCACCACTGTGCTGGCAGCCCTGTGGGAGCGCACTGATCACCAGGGGGCAGCTCCTGCATTGAGCGTCTGCCCCCTTGGTGGTCAGTGTGTGTCAGTTTGCATATTACCCTTTTATTATATAGGATTGGGATCACATGGGTTGCTGTAAAAAATACTGATACCTGGATCACATCTTCAAAGATTCTGACTAAAGGAGCCTGGGCGGCATGAAGAGCATCACGATTTGGTTCCATAATTTGCCAAATAAAAAAAATCTTGATGTTATCCCCAAGTCTTTTCTTTCCGTCAGTTCTGGCTTCCCCTGTGTCCTTTTTCTCTCTGTCTCCTTGCCTTTTCCCCTCTGTGGACACTGCTCATTCCAGCAGTTCTTAAATATCATAAGCCTTAATACTGCCGAAGGGTGACATTGGACTAAAGCTTGAGTTCTCTGGAACATAATTAAGACCTGAAATCTAAGGACATATTATCTTTAAAGCTGACCCTCTTTTTTAAAAAAAATCCTCAACTGAGAATATTTTTTTCCATTGATGTTTTCAGAAAGATTGGGGGAAAGGAGGAGAGAGAGGGCAGAGAGAGAAAGGCATTAAGGTATGAGAGACACACCGATTGGTTGCCAACAGCATGCACCCCGACTGGGCCAGGAATCAAACCCATTACCCTTCAGGTGCTGGGGCAATGCTCTAACCACTGAGCAACTGGCCAAGGCATAAAACCGACCCTCTTTTACACAATAATTTTTACCCAAAAATAATTGAAAATTATTTTTGAAAACCATTATGTGCAAAGACTTTATTTGTTGACTTTATTTCCAGTTATTTTTTAACTATGGGCCCGGTGCACAAAAATTTGTGCACTCGGGGACAGGGGGAGTCCCTCAGCCTGGGTGAGGGTCTGAGGGCCATTTTCAGGCTGGCCACATCCCCTTCAAGGTTTGGGTCCTTACTGGGGTGCCTGGGCAGCCTGGGTGAGGGGCTGTTGGCTGCTTGCAGTCTGGCCACAGCTCCCATTGACCCAAAGTCCCAGCAAGGATGGCTGGAAGCAGGTTTCTGGGATTTATTTATCTTCTATAATTGAAACATTGTTACCTTGAGTGGAGGCCACAGCCTGCCTAGGCAGGCAAGGAAGCTTCCTCTTGCTTCAGCTCCGTGGCTTCTATAATTGAAACTTTGTTGCTTTGAGCCCTCTGAGGCAGGCAGTTTCCTTCAAACAGAAGCCTCCTATTTGCTCTAGCTCCATGGCTGCCAGCCACCATCTTGGCTGGGTTACTTTGCATAGAGTTGTTCTGATTGGCTGGTGGGTGTGGCTTGGCTGATGGGCGTGACTTAGGTGTCTTGGAGTGATGGTTAATTTGCATATTACTCTTTTATTAGATTAGATATATTAAATCTTGGCTACCCCCGATTCTGGAAATTGGAAGCTCAGCCTTCCCTGTCTTCTTGCTCTGGATGTCTATCGGGATCACATGAGAGCTCCCCTTTTCTCTCCTACTCCCACCCCAAGGACTATTTGGTCTCATTTTTATAGACGTTCACTAACCGCAGAGACCCAAGATGAGAGAGGACAAGGCATAGCACTAGTAGGCACTATACAGAGTGCTTTGGTTATCAACTAAGAATTATTACCCTCCTTTTTAAAGTATATTTTTATTGATTTGAGAGAGGAAGGAAGGGGGGGAATAGAAACATCAGTGATGAGAGGGCATCATTGATTGGCTGCCTCCTGCACGCCCCCTACTGGGGACCAAGCCCACAACCCTGGCATGTGCCCTTAACCAGAATCAAACCCAGGATCCTTGAGTCCAAAGGCCAATGCTCTGTACACTGAGGCCAACCAGCCAGGGCATTATTCCCCTTTTAATACCTGACTCGCCTAAAGTCACTCAGAATTGGGAGGTGGATTTGAGTTTTTTGCCTCATTCTAAAGCTTAGTCCCTTTTCCGTTTTCATCTTGCTGCACCCAGCACAAGGGTCTTGTCACCGGTGAGGAGTGCCTGCAGCCTCTAGCCTGCCCTCCCCATCCAGCCGTGCCAAGGAGAAATTCATTGACTTGGAGGAGACCCCTGAACCCTGAGTCAGACCTGGGAAACAGACACACCCCTGGGTGGAGCTGGAAAATGCTAATAAACATGCCTCCAGGTGAGAGTGTGTAACTCAGCTGGGCCTGTACAAAGGCAGGGAAACATGAAGGACAAGGGAATCTGCCCTACAAGAGTCAAGTGCCAGCCCACCAAGAAGGAGGAGAAGGCTGAGACCATGTAAACCAGACCCCAGCAGCAACTCGGAGCCACACAACTTTCCATCTAGTGTGAGCTCCTTTGGTGCCCTGAGCCTTTTACTGTATCTTGAATAAACTTCTTCCCTGGATTTCTATGCTGAGGGTGGAGGGGTCAAGAATCTTGGAGCTGGTAACAGATTGACTTGAAACATTCACCCTTCCTCCAATATTGAACTTTAAACCATGCAAATGCTTTCATTAGCTGCCCTCAACATGAAGCTCCATAAAGAACTGAAGGGCATTTGTTAGCTAAATTTGTCATCTCCAAGGATTCCTGTGAAGCTTAAAGCCAACTTTTTATCTGAAAAATAAACGAAGGAAACCAGTGTGTTTATTAACCTAACTCATGTCCTACTTAACTCATTTGGGGATTCGAGCTGGGTGTAGAAATTCCTGGGTGTAGAAATCTGGTTCAGATTTGCAAATCAGAACACCTGGGTTCAAATCCCAGCTCTACAGTGATACCAAGAATTCCAACTTCATAAAACTGTTTTGAAAGATAATGAGATGTATGTAAAACACTTAGAATGGTGCTTGGTATAATCAAGCTCAGTAAACATTAGCTAATTATAATTTTCTCCTTTCAGCCTACCAGGTGGCTGAAATTTCTACTATTAGAAAACGATCTTTGAGGCTTGGCAATATCTCCCTAAAAGCCACTATATAAATGTGCAGGTGCTGCCTTTTGGTAAAAGAAGGCCCTATTAGCATGAATAGATTTATACCCGCCACACATTTAGTTTCTATTAGCACTGTGGGAGGCAGTTAGACAGACAAAAGCAGAGCAAGGAGAATGGGCAGGTACAGAGGTCACCAGGGCGGAAAGCCCAGGGTATCTAGCAACGGGCAAAACTGGGAACATAAGAACCTGGCCCCCAGCATCACCTTTTCTCCCCTAGCACACCACAGGTCATTTGCTTTAGACCCTTTGACCTTTCATATCGCTATACAGTTCAGATCTTTCCCATGACGCAAACTATAAGAGAACATTTATTTGGTAAATCACAGAAGTAGAAGTAAGTCCTAGAAGAAATGGGCTTAGGAACAAGTTACAGAGGAAAAGGAAGGGCCCTTGGATCTTGGGAGTGAGAAAGCTAATGATAACAAGGCAAGGGGAAGGGAAAGGGGCGAGGGAGGGTATGCTCTGGGGAAGGAGAGAGCTCTGGGTCCTCTGTCCTAAGGGTTACTAGGGTGGAGATTTTAGGGGAGATCCCAGGAGAAGATCTTAATAAAATATTCAGCAGCTTTTCAAGTGTGTCTTTCACTGATTGATTGGTTGGTGCTAGGGCAGGGGGTCATTATTCAATGCAACTGGACTTGTATATGGAGAAGAGAAAGCATTTTATTTTATACAGGTGATATTTTTTTAACCATGAGAGGGCAGCCTTGATCAACTTATCATATTCTCCCAGAGGCCTGGCTGGGCAGCCACACTCAGGCAGGGGAGGAAGGCTCCAGAAACCCCAGTCAGCTGGGTGTCTTTGGGGTGTTTAACTGCTAAGTGTTAGCTGCTTTGCAGGGAAGCACATGGATGCTGTTTGCTGTTTCCGCCTAGGGTCTCACATTGACAGTGAAATGTAGTATCACAGTAACACCTGATATTCTTTATTTAGCAGGCAGATTGAGGGGTTTAGAGGAGGAGGCTGTTTAAAAGGATAGACATGCTTTAGGTAGCTGCAGGTGGGGATGGATTAATAACAGTCATGTCTGGGATTTGAACCTCTGGATGACAAATATATACTCATAGTTGCGCAAACTTTGAAATATAGTTAGAGGCTGCCTGGAGAGGCAAAACTGTGAAGAACGGTATGGGGCTGAAAGTATGGGCATGGGGATAGCAAAGGACATGGGTCATGATCAGTGAGCGTAGATGGTTAGTGAAAGAGAGGATCAAGCCTTATATTTTATATCTTTATTAGATCGTTTACTCATTCATTCCTTCATGTATCACACATTATTGAATTTGATCAGACAGAAGCACAATGTGAACTCAGCTAGAGAAATAAACTATGTAATCAAATGATCATTGCAATCCAGCCTGGTGAATAAATAGGTACACATAAGATCATGGGAGCATGGCACGGGAACTAACTTTGCGTGGAGGATGGGTGTCGACCAAGATTAAAGGTCTGGGCAGCATAGGGTTAGAACCAGGTTCCCTGCATAGGTAGGGCTGAGCACAAGCCACGCATCATCTCCATCTCTGTGGGAACGATAGCATCAGGGGGATGTGCCCCATTTCCTTTCTAGTTAGAGGTCCTCTGTGTCAGCTTTGCACACTGAGCTATGAGAACATACGCCAGCCTTCACTTGCTCATTTTACAAATCCATAATGGGACCCCCACGAGGCCAGTCACTGTGCTCGGAATCAGTGGTATGTGAAGGAGGTAAAATCCAGTCTCTGCACTTCATGTGCTCACAGGCAAGGAAGGAGGAACTTATAACTTGGTGGGTAATGTTCATTTCTTTGTGCAGATGGGTAGAAAATTCACTTTGCACCACGCCCTTGAATCGAGTGTCACAGTTTTCCCTCGCTGGCTTCTTACCCCAAAACAAAAAAGGATCAGCCAGGCTGAGCGGAATGGCCAGGATGGAAGTGGTAGAAACCGTAGTGTTTCCTATCAGCCTCAGCCCCCATTTACAAGGTGAATGCCCTTACAAACACACAGCAAAAACAGTAACGTTAGTTCCATTTCAGAGCTAAATAGAAATGCTTTTCAGATCACATAATGTTTTGTATTTATATGAGAGCTTCCCAACAGGCTCGGAGGTACATTCTAATTCATGGAGAAAAAATAGTAAAGAGATAGTATGGGATAAATATTACTTTTAGGTGAACTAATTTATATATTATTCTCAGCGAAATAATCTATATACATTTGATTGTATGCGTATTTTTTCAGAAGACCCAAGGACTTCTTTTGAGTTTCCCTGAGGCATTAGCCTCACAATACCTGCTCTAGTCCTGGGCCCTTCTGAAGAAAACCACTTATAGCCCCTTACAGAGCACTTCCTTGTGCTGAACACTTGACCTTGTTCTAAGTCAGGGATTAGCAGATAATTTCCAGAAAAGGCCATAAAGTATATATTTTAGGTTTGCAGGCAACTACTCAACTCTGCCAGCCCTTGTAGAGTGAGAGCAGCCAGAGACAATGCATAGCTGAACTAAAATGCAAAAAAACCAGATTTGGCCTGTGGGCCATACTTTGCCTGTCCCTGTTCTAAATTATTTGATTCCACCCTCATAGCTAACGGGACTAAGAGAGGGCACCTGAAGAAAGGGCAGAAAATCTATTAGTGTCGGGGTGCTGAGCAGACTTGGAAGAGTCCTGGTATGAGACCTTGGTACCAACCAGTGTTTCTAGATATAGATCATAAGTGGACAGAGGATAGGTAGATGATAGAGAGATAATAAGTAGATGATAGCTTAGACTGAATTGCAATGATCATTTACAAAACATATTCTCTCCCTAGCTGAGTTGACATTGTGCCTCTGTCTGACAATTCAATAATGTGTGGTAAGTGAAGGGATGAATAGTTGGGGATCAATTGCAGCATGAATTAAGAGCAGTTAAAACGTATCAGTAAACTAAATCAAAAGGCAAAAACAGTATCCAAATAGAGGGTGAAGCAGTTGCCTAACGACGTCAGTAGTAGAGAACCTGAGGTTATCATTGGTAGAAGTTGTCAAACTTTCGGAATTTCTAATGCCACAATGGGTCTTGGGAATTAGTGTCCTGAAAAAAAATCTTACGGTTTTAAGACTATATTCCAGCTTCAGTCTAGCTATTCTCAGGTTTAAGGGGATTTCTACTGTGGTAATTTCCACGTGTAGCCTCACAGCTGATTTCCCTTTGTTAGAAGTAACCTCCCTGAATCTCTATTTCTGATAACTTTACAAAACCTAGCACACACGGTCCTACGCCTGTTAAAGTTGGGATCCAGAGTTGCACATCATGTATTTATCACTAAATATTGGCTATGTTAGATTTCTCTCCTACTTACTCATTTCATACTTTTCGTCTAGTCTTTGAATGGATCGAGCAAACCTAAGTAAAACTTCCCTCGGAAATGCACAGAGATTGTCTCTGGGGGCCTTTGACGAGGAGTAAGCATGGAAGTGTATTCCCTTTAGGCGCCAAGATGCTGCTCAGTGAGGCGTTAGGGCTCCATATGGTGGAAACTGCTCCGTGACAAGTCGGGTTTATTCCAGGTGTTGCTTCCGTTGAGGATCTTGGGAAAACCTTTTCATGTTTCTCCCCTGAGTGCAGCTAGGGATTTGGGGCTGGGAACAGGTTTAAAGGAAGGTTACATTATTGATCAATACACTTGTATGTCCAGTTACCCCTGGTCAGAGATGAGTCCTCCCGTTGCTCTCAATGGTTCCTGGGATTTAATTCAACCTTTGTCATCTCTGACAGTGTTTTATAGTCTCCTTCTCTGGCTGCCAATCTTATAACAGATTTCAGGGTACATTTTTGTCCTTTTCTTCCACAATATGGGAGAGAAGGCACCATTTTGCAGCTATTCAGAATAGAATATTTTATTTTTTGAAGTGGTGAATTCTTGGGATGCTGAAGGATATTTTATATCTCTGACTCATTATATAATGAAAATATTAAGCCAATCATTGAATATTGCATCACACAGGGCGCTCTGCTTTTGGGGACTGTTTCTTATAGATCTGAGAGTATATTGACGTTATTAATATGAATCCCTGAGCTATCCCTTGCTTGAGACCAGGAACAACAGACATCCTTGTTATTATTATTCTGTCAGGGATCAAACCACACTAATAACATACCTAAGATTTGCAGACTTGCCATGCACTACACACCAGGGCACAGAGTATTGATAATTTACTCAAGGGCTCACAATGAGTAGAAGACACATTTGATTCCAGAGGATGTAACCATTGCACCACTCTACTTTCCCAGCATCATGTCCATGAGTTCAGGCTCCAGAAAATTAAAAAAAGAACACCCAATGCACAGGGTGTGAGGAGCTGGAGAAGAAAACCCAGGTGTGACCAATGAGATATTTGATTCCCTCCAAATTTCCTTCTTTTTCTTTCTTTTTTTCTGTAAACAGGAGAAGAAATAGATTATCTAAACTAATAAAAGCGAAATAGTAAAATTAACCGTTTCTCCGAGACAGGGTAAGCCACGCCCACCAGCCAATCAGAGTGGCTGTATGCAAATTAGCCCAGGCAAGATGGCGGCCGGGAGCCTCGGAGAGAGCGGCGGGTGAATCATGGAAACCAGCGGGCAGCAGAGTGGGCTGGGCAGGTGGTGGCTGATGC
>PVJC01041087.1:0-15511 GCA_004026665.1 Murina feae | reverse complement strand
GCCCCCCGGGGCCTCCGCAGGGCATGCGGGAGCGTCTGCTGCACAGTGCAGAGCATCTGAAGCCAGTCCGCTGCCCAGCTCCACCCCGGGTGTGTTCGCTCAGCATCAGGGCCCCACCTAGGGATCCTGCACCAGCGTCCGCCCCTGGCTCACCACCGAGCTCTGCGCCAGGTGTGTCCCCTTAGCGGTGGGGGCCCACCAGGCATGTGTGATCATGGGCCTTCTGGTGGGAAATGTCCAGGCCTGTACTCACCAGCCCTCCCACCCCCCAGTGCACGAACCCTGAAGGGGCTGTGGGCATCCTGAAAATGGCCCTCAGCCCCTCACCCAGGCTTGCCAGGCATGCCAGCAGGTGGACATCCCCCCCTCGAGGTGTCCCAGACTGCAAGAGGGTACAGGCTGGGCTTGAGGGACCCCCCCCCAAGTGCACAAATTTTTGTGCACTGGGCCCCTAGTTTAATATAATATATGTAATTTCCTAGTAGATAAGTCCCTTTATTATATAACTTTGCTTGGTCACCCATTTTTCCAAATTAACTTTGTAACTCTTTTATAAAATTTCCAAAACAAGCCCAAAAATACTTCCTGTATTTTAAAAAATTATTATTGTAGCTCACTTCAGCTATCAATCAGTTTGAAGGAGAGGTTATATCTATAATATTTAGTCTTTCAGTCCAAGAACTTTCCATTCACTCAAGTTCCTTACTAGAAAATTGTAGTTTTTTTATGTGGGCCTTGTGCATATCTAGGTAAGTTTGTTCCCTAGGTATCTTCTACTTTTTCTTTCCTTTACAAATGAAGTGTTTTCTGATATATAACTTGTTATAATTAACATATAGGAAAGCTCTTAACTTTTATATTTTTTTATAACTTCTGTTAATAATAGACTTTTTTTTCCCCCCTTAGGCAATTACATTTTCTATAAATTTTGAAAATTTGTTTGTTTCTAATTTTTAAATGTTCTTACTGTACTGTACAGAAGTTTCATAACAGTTTGAATAATACTAGTAGGCATTTGTTTGTGTATTTTTTCTAAAGGAACTCCTTGTTCAAATCTGCTATCTAGCAATTGCATGAAGTTTACCTTACTCCACAAATAAACTAGATAAAAAAATGTTTACCATTGCTTTATGTTTCAAAATGAAATGTTACAGGCTCCTAATCAGTAATTCAATAAGCAAAAAAAATTATTTGATTTTCTTTTTGTAGTTTTGGGTAATAATTTTGATACAATAAATATATGTTCTTTTTATGTCTCTAGATATTATATTTCTTTTGGCCATTGAAAAGTCCTTAGAATAGTCCTATGGTTAGGGTGACATTAGATGGGCCCATTTTGATGTGTGTGTTTTTTAAGGATTATAATTGATTGAGGAAGTAAATGCGTTTTTGTCAACTTTAAGTTTTATACTATTAGTTCAAAGCATAAGCATGAGTAAATTCTTCAGATTTCTGGTAGAAAAGAAAAAGAAAATTTTATAAAATCATATTCATTACTTCTCGGCCTTTTGACTAAAATCCTGTGTATAATAATATCACATTCATAGTGTATACTCAAGGGTAATTCTAAATATTTTAACATATTAAGGCATCTTTAATTTTTTAGTGTCTCAGCAGATGAAGTTAATTCACCATTATCACCACACACATGGCAGGTAAGAGGAAATTAAATTATTATAATATATATTATTTTGTTCTCATTTACTTAGTTAAAAGCAATTGTCTTATTACAGCCCTTAGAAAATCAGAAGGATCAAACAGATGAACAGTGGCCAGAATCTCAACCTATAATCTGGCAGAGTGAAGAAAGGAGGCGGAGCAAACAGATTAGAAAAGAATATTTCAAGGTACTTTATTAAATTTGTAAAATTTACTTTGTAATTAGTTTTGATCTTATCAATTTTGTTTTATGCTAATAAGGTAGAATATAACTGTAGTTATAATATAGTAAATGTGTTATTTTATCTTAATTTCCTATACGTATGTGATACAGATAACATGGTCCAGTTATATCCATAATATTTCAGTAATTCAAAATAATTAAGAATGAGCAGATCAATCTGAATTGTGATTTTCCAAATTCTTTACAAGAAAGATATAATGTTTTACACTGCTGGTTGTAGCAATATATAGTAACTAGAGGCCCAATGCACGAAGATTCGTGTAAGAATGGGCCTTCCTTCCCCTGGCTGCCAGCACCGCCTTCGCTCTGTCCCAAGCCACCTTTCCACCTTCTCATGCTGCCCAAGGGCCCGGAACAGTCGGGGCGGTCAGCACCTGCATATGCAAATTAACCAGCCATATTTGTTGGGTTAATTTGCATACTCACTCCTGATTAGCTGGTTGGTGTTGCAAAGGTACAGTCAGTTTGCATTTTTCTCTTTTATTAGTGTAGATTAGTGTAGATGTTTTAAAAGAATTGCCCCAAGAAGGTCAATTATTAGATTTGTTTCAATAAATAGTATATATTTGCAATTAGCATTTAATTGTTTCTCTGTAAATACATGCTATTTATGTGGTTCTAAAGAATGATTAAAAGTGTTTCCCCTTGCTATTTTATTTTCTTATTATTACACTAGGGGCCTGGTGCACAAAAATTTGTACACTGGGGGTGGGGGTGGGGGGTGTCCTTCAGCCCAGCCTGTGCCCTCTTGCAGTCTGGGACCCCTCGGGGGATGTCCACCTGCTGGTATGCCTGGCCAGCCTGGGTGAGGGGCTGATGGCTGTTTGCAGGCTGGCCAAGCCCCCACAGTGGGACCCCTCACCCAATAGGGGTGTGGCCAGCCTGGGTGAAGGGCTGAGGGCCGTTTTCAGGCTGCCCACATCTCCCATCGACCTAACGTCCCAGCAAGGCTGACTGGAATCAGGTTTCTGGGGTTTATTTATCTTCTATAATTGAAACTTTGTTGCCTTGAGCACAGGTCCAGCCGGCCTAATGGAAGCCTCCTGTTTGCTGGGTTAATTTGCATATAGCTACTCTGATTGTTTTGGGGCGTGGCTTGGCTGGTGGGCGTGACTTAGGTGTCTTAGGAGTGATGGTTAATTTGCATATTACTCTTTTAATAGATTAGATTAGTAGATTTCTTAAGGTGGTCCTTTAAATTAAAAGCTCAGACCATCTTGATTATTCCAAAAACTTTTTTTCTTTCTTTCTTTATTGATTAAGGTATTACATATGTGTCCTTACCCCCCCATTGCCCCCTCACCCCACTCACTTTCATGCCTTCACCCCCCTAGTGTCTGCATATCCCAAATTTTTAATTACCATAGATTTAATGTAATTTTACTATGTAGATATTTGTAAATATTGTCATATTATCTATTTGTGGTTTAGGTCTCCTTATTTGAAGATGCCAGTCATTGGAACTGGAATAGTCTTTAGTTCAAGTTAGAATCCATTATTGGAATTTCTGACTCAAATGAATAGTTCAAACAAGCTTCTCACCCATTAATAACAAATTCTGTTGTCTTTGTTCACCTTTTCTGTTTCCCAAAGTCTAATTTTTATTTAATAATAATAATTGCCCAGCCTGTGTGGCTCAGTGGTTGAGCATTGACCTATAAACCAGAAGATCAAGGTTCGATTCCAGGTCAGGGCACATACCGGGTTGTGGACTCGAGTAGGGGGTGTACAGAAGGCAGCCGATCAATGATTCACTCATCATTGGTGTTTCTATCTTTCTCTTGACTCTCCCTTCCTATCTGAAATCAATAAAAATAATTTTTTTAAAATAATAATAATTTTATCAGAATACATAGTTCTAAGCTAAATTATAGGTCACTTGAAGTTTGTATCACTAATAAATAAGACTATATTTCATGTTTTTTCTCTGTTTGTTACCAGTAGGTCTTTATGTACATAGACTTGTTTTCTTATATGGGATTATAACATATATTTGGAAGTAGTATCATATGACCAAAACAAAAAAGTTATATGTCTTAAGAAGTATGTGATAACTTTCATCCTTCAGCAAATAATTGCTGAATGTTGTTAACGAGCTTCATGTTACCTGGTCAATGCAAAAGATAATGAAGAAATAATACATAGGGAAGAGGGAAAGACATTCTAAGCAGAACCCTGGTCAGTGATGGTGGAATCTATTTATCCCAACCTTTTACACATCTGTAGTTATATTTATATATTGGCATTTATTTTAAACTCCTCTCTTTTAGTTCATGGAGCTTTGAACAGAGGCATTCAATAAAATGTAACAGATAAAACTTAATGAATGACTGATGATGTGGGGAAAATTTTAGTATTTCTAACTAATAAAAGATATTTTACTATATTTATTTAATCTACTGGTATAATAAAAGCATACAAAGTCTAGTTATCAAAACACTTAAGTGCCAGACACTAAGTATTTTAAAAATATCGACTTATGAAATCTTTGTAACAACCCTATTAAATAAGGCAGTTATTATCAGTTTTATTTTGCAGATGGGGAAATTAAGACACAAAGAAGCGATGTTCCAGTCACTTAGTTAACAAGCATCTCAGTCATTATTTGAACCCGTAGTGTGTGTTGTGCTGCCTGTTTACTTAATGTAGATAACCTAATAGCAATGAATAAACACTTTCAAATAAATGCCTTTTATTGTTTTAAAAATATTTTACAGGTGAACTTCTCAATAAAGTCTTAATAAAGGTTTTAGTGACCCTTTAAACAATAAATTTGATTAATAGCATCATTTGTTGATAAGTATTTTATTTTTTATGACTTAAACATACCTACTGTAATATTGCTATTTTATAAGTTGCTAAGAGATCAAATAAAATAATCTTTGAAGTGTCCATTACATAGTCATTATTCAACAAATGCTAATTTCTTCTATACCTAATGATGGGTAGATCTAAAGATCAGCTTCAGTCACTGGGAAATATTTTGAGGAGATCTGTAGTACTCCTCAGTAGTCAGAAGATGTCAGTGTTAGGACACTTGAACAAAATTGAACTATTATTTCCTAAAATGTAAAAATAATTATAAAGTTGAGATACTACTCTCTAAGTTAAGTATAAACCATTACTCAGAATGTCCAGTATTTTCATGATTAAAATATCATTGAAACATTAAGCAGTAATAATCTAATAAAAAATATCATTGATTTCTATGAAGTGTCTTTCTTTCCAAAAGAAAAGTTCTCTTAATTACCTATCTTCTGATAATTCAAAGGGTTATTCATAAGATAAATTACTGAAATAAATCTGGATTTATAGTTCATTAAATATTAAAATATGCTACTCTAGAGATTTATATCAAATTATCACCAAGGTCACTTAGGAATGGTTTCTTTTGCTTCGTTGTGTTATGAAACATACAGAGCTTTGTGCAATTTTCGCTTAACATATATAATTACACTGAGCCATGGGATTTCTTTGTATTACATGGTAAAGTATTTATGATGCTGTTATTCAGTATATTTATTAAATGTGTGTGTGTGTGTCGCTCAATTATCACTTTTAGATGCCAAGAGTAATTTTGAGTAGTATGTTTTTTAGAGAAGCCCCTGAAACTAAGTAAAAAATGTTTCAACATATTGGCCAGATTATGTGAGCAATAAGTTAAATTTGGTCGGATTATATGAGTAAGTAAATCACTGTAGGAATGTCACACTAACTCTTTCAGACTCCCTGGCCACTGTCATGTACTACTCTAATAAATATAATTTAATGTCCTTGTTGCCAAAATAAAATCACTGCATTTCTCAAAGTAAAGCTAATCTAAGAAAGACATTACTTTATTTTAAAATGTTTTACAGAAATGCATTATATTGTTTTAATAAGATACACAATAAAATATGAAAATCTAACCTCTTATTTATAAATTATTTTTCATGTAAATGAGTAGCTTTAATTTCTTATAAAAATGATAGCACATGAATTTTCTGAATGTATTTGACAATTGACTTTTAAACCAAAAATGTTAAAGAACGTTAGACTAACTATACTTAATTACTTTTAAGGATTATTTGGTATCTTGAAATGCCATATGTATTTGCCTTCAAATGTTTCTCATTACTGTTGTAACCGGACAACCAAGAGGCCTGGGCTGCCTGTTACCACTTGAGCCAATTAAGCAGAGATAGGGTTGAATCATATATGAGAGTTTATTCCAATAATACCAGCAGTATGGGAGAGCAGTAGGTCACCCACAAAAATCTGCTCTCCCCCCACCCCTTGCCAGTTAGCTGGTTATATACACACACGAGGGAGAAGATAGCTGTGAGCTACAAGTGTAACATGGAAAGGGGAGGGTAGAGTCTACAGCCCGGCCTTCAGGAGCTCAGAGTCCGATAACAAGGTGGCTAATCTTCTATGATGTTACAAACAGCTCAGTCCATTCCTGGGACTGGACAATCAATGGTCAGCGTTCCTAAGAAGAACTCCTGGAGGGGGTTAGGGTCCAGGTGCAGCAACCAAAACAAAGTGTGTCCTGTCCTTGGTCAGTGCTCAAAAATGTATTTCTTTTTGGAGTAATGGAACTATTGAGGCATCTTATCTTTTTACTGCCTTGTTTCATCCTCCATTTTCCCAGGGTCTGTAAGAAAACTTCTTATCTATAGTTAGTGAGGTGAATGATTATTAGATAACTGTGGCTCTGTTCTCATTACATGTCCTTCCCCACTCTCATTTACCCCGTTAGTTATCATCTCATATCTATGAGATTAGTTTTATATGGAAAATGTCTTGTTGTTGAACTGTATCAGTCTTGGCCTATTAAATTTTCCCCTTATGGATTTTGACTCTGAATTCTTTCAGGGAAAAGGGGCATCAGGTCTCTTTACTACTTCCTGTTGATGGGGGCTAGAGTTCTGAAGTCCTCCCTATCTGACAAGTGAAGAAGGGAGCCAAAAAGGGGAAAGTGATTTTAAATGAAGCCGATAGATCATTAATGTTTCATTGTCTTAATTATGAGTTCAAACTGTTGAGTCTTATTTTTAGTACACAGTGATGTAGATGGCTTCTACAGAGAGGCCCATACTGTTTGAGTAATCAGTTAGTTAAGCAGGGACATAAGCATACATTCTATGAAACAGAAGAACACAAAACATAAGGGTTAATGGATAAGTAAATTATAAATCAGTTGAGAAGATTTCCAGATGTAAGACTTCTGCCGGAATGAAATCACACAGTGACAATCTGAGAGACTACAGTTAGAACATCTCTTGTGATGTCATCAGGTGCTGAAGTCTTTATGGCATACACAGACACAACCTTAAAACAAAACTTTGAAGACAGTTAACTGCTTTGGAGTTCATTACCTACAATTAGGTATTATGGTTTCCATTGAAACACAAGTTTTCTCCCTAAGATTACCCTCATTTTCATCAAAGAGCCAAATTAAGACTAATTTGTTTACTATATTAAGTTGAGTTCCAGTTTGGCCTGATTAATTTGCATAAACACAACAGGAATGGCAATTGATTATATGAGCTTTTTAAATCTGCTTTGCTGGATCTCACAAGAAAGTTAACTCTCAGGGCAAAGAAGCCAAGCCACACAGTTGCCATCAGGCTTTGCATGCAATACCAATAGGGTTGGGTAAATTCCTCAAGTTTTTGAGGCCCTCACAGGTGTCCTGAGGTTCCTTCTCGCTAGCTCTCAGGAAGGCAACCTTTGTTTCTTACCTGGGAAGATTGCCATGAACCATGTGACCAAGCAAGGTACCAGGCTGTTTATCTAAGGGGCTTATCAGCTTCAAAGTCAGTCTTCATTCCTTAGAGCTTTCTGGTGACATCCAGAATCCTAGGATGTCTCTCTCAGACATGACATTCTAGCAAAGTGTTGGTTAATAAAACCACAATTGGAAACTGCCTTATGTTCTGTTATGAAGAAAACAGATTCTTACTGCATTTATGCAGACAAACACATTGCCATGAGAACAATAATACTCATTAAGAGTTTTCCAAATCAGGTAGGGAGAAAAATATAAATGCCTCAATATTGCTTATGATAGTATAATTCATTAAAGTGCTTTATGAAAAGAAACAAGTTTTCTTATGTTTGGAAAAGAAGAAGGTTAAAAATCAGTAATACTTTCAAAAAATTATAAAAACTATATTATTTTTAATTCATTCAGTCCTATAGTCAAATTGTTTTTTTCCTGATTTTTCTTGCCAGTATTTATATAAATCCAGATACTCTATAGAGTTCTAATAATTTTCATCCAGTTCAAGAGGATGATCTGAAAGTTTATTCTCCAAGATATGTAGCTTAAGATAAATCAGATACTTTTCCATGGGTCTTTCAGAAGATGTAACATTTTTGTAAATGTATCAGAGTAAAACAATGATTGTCTGTAAATGACAAAAGAATTTTAAATGACACAGTTATAGATTTCATTACAATGCAATTCACATGGTATCCTTCAATTTTAATAGGCTGGAAAAGAACCAAAGAAATTCTATATTAGTTTACTTTAGATATATGATTTAGTATACCTATAATTTCCTTTTAAGATTTCTCTTCACAAGCCTTCTATGATTTTCACAAACCTTTGTACCCATTTAGAAATAACCAGTTTTAGAATAACCTGCCTTCTTTTTTTCTTTAAAATTCATCTCTATACCTCATTCCTCTCATTATTAAAACTATATAACTTCTTTCCAATTATTTAGAACTAGAGGCCCGGTGCACAAAATTCGTGCGTGGAGTGGGAGTGGGGGGTGGGAGTGGTGTACCTCAGCCCAGCCTGCACCCTTTCCAATCTGTAAACCCTTGAGGGATGTCCAACTGCCCGTTTGGGCCTAAACAGGCAGGTGGACATCCCTTTCACAATCCAGGACTGCTGGCTCCCGACCTCTCACCTGCCAATTGCCCCTAACCATTCCCTTGCCAGCCGACCAATGATGCCTAACTGCTCCTGTGCTGGCCTGATTGCCCCTAACTGCCCTCCTCCTGCCAGGATGGTCCCTCCCCAACTGTCCTCCCCTGCAGGCCTGGGTCCCCTACAACTGCCCTCCCCTGCAGGCCTGGGTCCCTTCCAACTGTCCTCCCCTATAGGCCTGGGTCTCCCCCAACTGCCCTCCGCTGCAGGCCTGGGTCTTCTCCAACTGCCCTCCCCTGCCAGCCTGGGTCCCTCCCAACTGCCCTCTCTTGCTGGCCATCTTGTGGTGGCCATCTTTGACCACATGGGGAAAGCCATCTTTGACCACATGGGGGAAGCCATCTTGTGATGGTCAATTTGCATATTACTCTTGTATTAGATAGGATTCTTAACTTCTAGGAACATTTTTTAGGTGACAAGTAATTAACATTTCTCAAATTGGCAATATATTCACAATTTTAAGAGATACATTTCAAATAAAATGTAAGATATATTCATTAATACATTTAAGTCCATTCTCCAACTTCTCTGCAATAAGAAAACCAAAGTAGGCAAACTCAGATCAATTAATATTTCAGTATCCTGTTATTTCAAAATACCTAGATATTTAATTTTTTTTTATTATTTAACTCAGCAAGACTCTAAAGTTTTAAGCTACTTAAGTTACTAAAGGCTTTGGAAAACTATATTTAGGTAAATATAATTATATTAGAGGCCTGGTGCACGTATTTGTGCACAGGTGGGGTCCCTTGGCCTGGCCAGTGATCAGGGCCATTGAGGCTATCTCGCCCAGTCTCATTTGGGGCCAGTTGGGGCCATCCGGCTGGGTGGAGGGACTGCGGGTGGTTGGCTGTGGAAATGCACTGACCACCAGGGGATAGCTTCTGCATTGAGCATCTGCCCCCTGGTGGTCAGTGTGTGTCATAGCAACCAGTCATAATAGTCGTTTAGGCTTTTATATATATAGATTGTAACACTTTATTAATACCCTTCATTTTAGTTATATCTATTCATTATGTCTTAACAACTCTGTGAGATTTTAAAGTCAGTTATTACCCAAGACATTTTCTTGGCAAATTTTGTAACAAAAATAACATGACCTTGACAGCTTTTAGGAGGCTGGAGAAAAAGGTGAGTGGGAGGAGGGGTTTAAAAGACTTTTCCCCCATATCTATACATTTGTTTTTTTCTGAGTAGAATCCTTATGATGTAACAGCATGATATCTTGCATATAAGAAGAGATCTTATCACCCTTTAAAACAAACAAGAACAACATCTAAAGTAAATAAATGAGTACTCTCAAAAGAAGGGACTAGGACACTAGCCTTAGAATCTTATCTCATACCAACCTGCATAGCTAATGACCTTCACAAGGTCTGAGTGCACAAAGCCCAAACAGCAGAGACAGGAGTCCCAATGTTCATGAAACAGTGAAGTGCAAACCAAGTCCCCAAAAGATAAAGAAAATAACGTCTGTAATCAAAGTTACATTACAGAAAGACAAGAACTCTTACTTGCTAAGCATTATGGGTGGCTGATGCCTTGAAAGGGAGAGCAGGGAGTGACCCAAGATAAAGAACTCTTGGCAGCTGCTGGAAAGTTCCTGCTATCCCTGCCATGGGTTCAGCAGCTGGAGCCCCTGGCCAAGTGGAATGTGCCCCATCTTTAAATTAAGTTAGACAACAAAGAGACACAAAGCAACAATCAACAGAGTCACTCTGTTCAATTTACAGGCGCTCACAACCTCAGACAAGAGCTTTAGACTGTACTCTTTGTCCAGTCACAGAAACCTGCTTTAAAAAACAAAAACAAACAAACAAAAAAACACCGAAGCAGAGCAATGTCTCTCCTCCCAGAGTGGATCAGACTAAGGGCTCTGAGACCAGACAAGGACTGCTGAAGGTCTTTTGCCACCAGGACCTGATCAGACTCACCCAGTAAATGCATGCCTTAAGCAGTATATGCTTCCTTACAAAGAAGCCCAGGCAAGAAGAAGCAGTGCTTCTTGAGCCATATAAACATGCTTGATTTCTCTTCTTGTCATACAAGAACACTTGATTCAACTTAGATGGGAGGACGAGGATTGCTGTAGCTGACAGTGGACCCCACAGGAAACTTCCTGACAGCACTGCAAGTAAAAAGAGTCCCAATTTCGGCCCCAGGAAGCCCCCAGTCCCCACAGAAAGCAGGATCTCCAGTACTCACCTCAGAAGAAATCCCACTGGGGGTCCTGGCGGAGTCACCAAATTATGTAACCGGACAACCAAAGGGTCTGGGCTGCCTGTCACCACTTGTGCCAATTAAGCAGAGACAGGTTTGAATCATATATGAGCTTCTATTCCAATACTGGAAATTCTGCCCTGACCCTCCCTTGCCAGTTGGCTGGTTATATACATACGATGGAGAAGATAGCTGCGTGCAGGTGCGAGCTACAAGAGTAACACGGAAAGGGGAGGGTAGAGCCTATAGTCTGGCCTTCAGGAGCTCAGAGTCCAATAACAAGGTGGCTAACCTCCTATGATGTTAACAAACAACTCAGCCTGTTCCTGGGACCGGAGAATGGTCAGCGTTCCTGAGAAAAACTCCTGTAGGGGGTCAGGGTCCAGGTGTAGCAACCAGATCAAAGGGTGTCCTGTCCTTGGTCAGTGCTCAAAAATGTATTTCTTTTTGGAGTAATGGAACCATTGAGTCATCTTATCTTTTTACTGCCTTGTTTCATCCTCCATTTTCCCAGGGTCTGTAAGAAAACTTATCTGTAGTTAGTGAGGTGAGTATTGGACAACTGTGGCTCTATTCTCGTTACATGTCCTTCCCCACTCTCATTATGACAAAACATTATAGTGACTCATAAAATACATCTAATTTCATAAATATAGTACAATATTTTAATTTAAAGACTAACCCTAAGTTAATATATATATATGTATGTATTTATTTATGATCATAGTTACTTTTATAATGGAATAACGAAGCCAAGTGGGCTTGTGAAATAACCTGCTTTATTCTGAGTCAGAGTTTGTGCACACTTACTGTCTTTCCTGTGAAATTAATGTAAGCTTCAGAGATGAACTGACCTTTCTGTTTGTGTATAGGCCTTTGTTGTGGTTTTTAAGTTTGGCTATAATAAAATTTCAGTTAGACTAATATTAACCTAGGACAGTTGAGTAGAATTAGTAAAAAGTTAGCCTTGTATAACATTTTTAAAGCTATGTATATATTAGGTTTTGGACCTTTAAATATGTACAGTAATGACAATTTAGTAGCATCTTTCTAAGTTTTCATGTATAACAGGCATTTTTAATTAGAATAGTAGTTAAGTAACAATAATATAAGTCACATGATTTAAGTTATTGCAGACTGCATCATCCTCTGTTTCTTTCCATTATCAATTATCAGCTCATTTTTCTATGTCCTTCTTACCTCTCTACCTTCTGTCTCATAAATAAGCTCAAATCTCTACCATTATCGCAGATTCCCCTTTCAGCTATTGTAAGGTGACCAGACATCCCGCTTTTGGTGGGACAGTCCAGATTTTTAACAGTTTGTCCTGCGTCTCATTAAAAAAGTCCCGATTACTCTTTGTAACATTTTAAGTAATAATAAAAAAAAAAAGAAAAAAAAAAGAACCCCTGTCAATGGTGTACCGCTTTAAATCTGGTCACCTTAAGCTATTGCCATATCTCTTCACATTAACCTACTGAAGGCAAAATTTAGTGTAGAATTTGACAGTGATGACCACCTCTTTTTTTTGAGATTCCTTTCTTGATATGTACCTCACATTTTTCTTCCCTGATTTGTCTGTTTTCTTTTTGATGATCTTATCTAACTTTCCTTCTGCTTGCTGTGTAAGGTCTCATTCTTTTTTTATTACTCTAAAATCTCTCTGATACTTTTATGACTCCAGATGTCTCTTATAGTCATCTGATTCTGAACTTCTTCTGGTCTCCAAACCTGTGTTTCTAATTGTCTTGGTGTCCTACACGTATTTCACATTCAATATGTCTCACCTTCCTGGCCCTTCATCATGGAACTTGCTCCTCCTTTCTATCCTATTTTTTAAAAAATAAAAAAATATTTTTATTGACTTTTAGAAAGAGAAGAGAAGAGAGAGAGAGAGAGAGAGAGAGAGAGAGAGAGAGAGAGAGAGAGAGAGAATCCAAAACATCAACTGGCTGCTTCCTTCATATCTGCTATGGGATCAAGCCTGCAACCCCGGCATGTGCCCTGATAGGGAGTCTAACCATAACCTATCAGTGCACGTGACTATGCCCAACCAAGTGAGCTACACCAGCCAGGTCTGCTCTTTTGTGTTCTTTTTAAAAATATATTTTTTTATTGATTACAGAGAGGAAGGGAGAGGGAGAGATAAAGATAGAAACATCAATGATGAGAGAGAAACATGGATTGACTCCATCCTGCACGCCCCACACTGGGGATCAAGCCCTCAACCTAGGCGTGTGCCCTGGCCAGGAATGAACCTTGACCTCCTGGTTCATAGGTCAACACTCAACCACTGAGCCATGCCGGCCAGGCTTTATTCTTTATTTTCGTTAGTGGTAGTGTTATCTGCTTTATTGTCTAAACTTTATACCTCAGTCCTTCTCACCTTTCCCTCTCTCATTCCCTCACCTAATTGGTCACCGGAATGTTAATTGAACATCTTTTTTTCCAATTCATCACCTCTTCTCCTTCTCAGTTAACCCTGGCTTTTGTTGAAATCCTCATTTTTCTTTTGTGTCTGGGTAATTACAATAACTTCCTTTTTAAAAAAAAATAGTCAGATGTAATAACTCCTTAATGCCCCCCCCCCTTTTCTAGTTTCACAGCTTTTGAGAGATTCCTGACTTAAATTTCTTTATTGGCTCCCCATTATTAATAACGTAAAGTTTGGACAGCTTGAAAATTTCATGGGCCATACTTACCTACTTCTCTAAGTTTTATTTCCTGTCACAATTCACTTTCCTCATTAGTCACATTACTTTGTTTTCTACAGAGGCTGAGCTTTTTTATTTCTTCGTGCTTTTCTTTTTCTGGGAATTCCATTAGCCTTTTCATTTCTGGTAAATTTCTACTAATTATTCATGATTTAGAGATGGAAGCATATAGCATAGTGGTAAAGAAGCTGGGCTTCTAGAACAGTATCTTTTTTTACAGGGTTATAACTATTCAATGATTTAATGTAACGTGCTTAGTAGCACTTGCCAGAGTATACACTTAATAAATATTAGCTTGTTCTTTCAAATGTCCCTTTGTTTTGTTTTGTTTTATTTTGTATTAATCATCTATTATTGGATGTTAATGCTAAATTAGAATGTGAAAGCATTTATAAAAGATCAGGGGTACCCAGCAAAGAAAGGCATGGTCAGGAACGCAGACTCTACCCTCCACACTGCGCCTTCTGTGATACTTGAGTTGATGCTCACTGTCGAGCTCCTTGTAAGAAAGGCAGTAGTGGAAAAGTACCTACGCTGACAACACAATAGAAAACCCCAGTAATGCTCCTTTTCTTCGTATTGACATACTTGCAATACCAATTGATAGTAACCTCTTAGAAACACTCCAACAGCACCTTTAGGGGTAAAATCCTGCATCACTTTCCAGCTTGGCAACTCCCTTAGTTTGACATCCATGGGATTCTTCTTTGCCAGTATGACTGATGCCATCTTGGAGTCCTGTTGTCTGCTGCCCAAATGTCATTGTTTTGTTGGAGTAGAATAAAATCAAGAATAAGTGACATACGTGGGGATCATACCTTGGGGTAGCAAATGGATTTATTCACACATTGCGGACTCCATGCAGTGGCAGTCTGGAACGTTGGATTGAAAGCATGTCGTAGCTTTGTCTGGGATCAGCTGTAAAGAGCAAGTACCCTGATAGAAATCACAGGAGAGACAGTGCAGACAGAGGAGGTTTGTATTTGTAACTCCCACTACTGCTCAGCCCCCAATTTGTGGTTGAGCTACGAAGTGGGTTATCTATTTTTTGAAGAATTATGGAAGATAAAGCTGCATAAGTAAATGGGGCCATTAAATACAACCTTGAATGCCAGGCAAAGTAATTTGGACATAATCCAGAAGTTCATAGGGTTTTCCAACAGAAGAGTCATGAGTTACAAGTAGTGCTTGGAGAAGGTTCATCTGCACTGATTTACAAGATTATTTGTGGTGGTGAGGAATCAGAAGAACTCACTAGTGGTTGTCATACTATATACCCTTGATTCTAAGATGCACTTTTCACATACTAGCATTTTTTGGTATTGACCATATCACCTTTATGCCTAAGTTTAAAATGAAGATAATAGTATTTACCTCAAGTTGTTATGAAAATTAAATGGGTTAATAAATGTAACACACATCAATCAGTGTCTGACATGTAAGACATTTCAATTAGCGCCTGATATATAGTAAGTGCTGGCATAGTGTTAGCTATTATCACTATTACTATTATTATGTACTCAATATATACATTTAATGTAGTGGTGGTGGTTTTTTTAACTTGAAATCAATAGGTTTCTTTTTTTGTTGTTGTTGTTTTTCATCTTTTTTGTTTTATTTTGCTTAAAATATTACAAGTGATAGGTAGGTCTCCATTTTTTCCCCTTGCCCTTCCCCCCTCCTCCCCTACCCCCACCCCTGTTTCTTGTGTCCATTGATTATGCTCATATGCATGTGTGCCAGTCTTTC
>PVJC01041086.1:0-15510 GCA_004026665.1 Murina feae | reverse complement strand
CTGGATACTGGAGGGAGGGTTTGTCTCCTCAGGGCACAATGGCTGCCTAGGTCCCAGGCTCCGGCATGAGTCAGCACCAAACTGCATGAGTCAGCACCAAACTCGCTGCCACCTTTCCTGGACCCCCCTCTCTCTCCAGATGCCACAACCCAGCACCCTCTCCCACACTCCAGCCACAGGTAAATGTCTGTATCCACAATGCCTTATGCGTGGGGCTCAGTGCAGTTAGACTCGGACCACAGAGGCGGGAGGGGCTGTGGCCGCGCGTGTGCCTCTCCTGCTGGCACCCTTCAGTCTTTACTGTGGACCCAGATGTAAAATCCACTTCGAGGGGGCACCTTCTCTCCTGCCCGCACGCCCCAGCCCTTTCCTGATTGTGAAGCCGGATCGAGAATCCCCTGCCGACCAGCAGTTCCACGGACCCTCTTTCCGCTGGGCTGCCGGTCTCAGGAGACGCGGCTGGGTGCCGGCGCCAGTGCCGTGCGGAGCCTTTCCGATCCTCAGGGCTAAGATCTGGTAAAATATCTTTCCCAAAGCCTTGAATTTACCTCTGTCAGGAGTCTTCTGTCTTCTCCAGCTGCAGGCTGTCTTCCAGCTCGATCTCCACTGCAAATTCGGTCTGAAAGCTACTCGTTTCAGCTGCTTTCCCTATCTGCTCTGGGACAAGGAACTGTATCCAAGCACAATCTTGTAAATCAGCCTTAGCTATTTTTCTTCCTAACTACTTCCATTGTTGGGTTTTCAGGCTCCTCATATGCAGCAAGTGCAGAATTGCAAAAAGCTGAATTGTCTTGACTTCTTCCAACATTGGCACAGACTATAAGAAATCGAGAATGCCAATAATCCTGTTTGCACACTTGATTCAATTTTTTTATACACTTTGGAAGTTGCTAACGATGTCACTTTGATTATTTTCTCTTTGCGATATAAATTTAGTAAACTCAGTATACACTTTGGGCATTCTTCTGACTTAAGGTGTTTCTTGAATAAATACCATAGATTTCAGTATTTTGACAGTCACTTCTGAATTGTAAGATTAAGTATGCAAGAGGCCCCGGTTTCATAACTGGTTACCCCTGAGTCAGAATTCGCTGAGGTGGAACCCGCAAATCTGAATGTTTTCAACCAGTGCCGCACTCGGCCTGGGAATCACAGACCCAACACACAACCCCTCCGATCACCACTGGTCTCGCGCGGCCGCTCTCTTCTATTTATTTTTTGAGAGAGTGGAAGAAAAAGAGAGAGGAAGAGGGAGAGGGAGAGGGAAAGGGAGAGGGAAAGAGGGAGAGAGGGAGAGAGAGAGAGAGAGAGAGAGAGAGAGAGAGAGAGAGAGAGAGAGAGAGAGAGAAAGACTCACTCAGAGGGAGAGAATCATCCATGTAAGAGAGACACATGTGTGCTGGTTGCCTCTCACATGCTCCCTGACTGGGACCAGGGGCTGAACCTGCAACCCAGGTATATGCCCTTGACCAAGAATTGAACCCAAAATCCTTTAGGCCAATGCTCTAACCATTGAACACAGGCCAGGGCACTGTTATGTTTTTACATACACTGAAACTCTGTATCTATAGTCTACTCCCAATTCCACCTTACTTCTACTCCCTCTTCACTTCTAGCAAAAATATCCTCTAACAGGTGACCTACATGTAGTCAGATATTATCAACAAGTATAGTGAAATATTTATTTTGTAAGGGGACTTTAAATAGTTGATTATATTCAGTTTTTATTTGAATAGACCAAGATAAATAAAACTACAGTAATGTATATTTATTATCAATGGTCTTTTTATAAAAATCTAAACTCCAAGCATTCAGTGTTCTAGATTATGGTATTACTTTTCTCTTTTATCTACTTAATCCTATTTATTGATATTATCCAATGTAATCCATTTGTCCCTTTTTGGACCTTTATTTTCATACATTCAACATGGATGGTAGCCTCTGTGCTTTGTCACACATGACCCCCAGTTTGGAATGAATTCCTTTTTTTCTTTTAACTAGGGGCCCGGTGCACGAAATTTGTGCACGGGAGGAGGGTGGGGGTCCCTCAGCACAGCCTGCCCCCTCTCACAGTCTGGAACTCCTCAGTGGATGTCCTATGATGGTCCCAGTCTGCCAGGCGCCTTGTGTGTGTGTGTGTGTGTCACCACTGGGGACCTGCCCCTAGCCACATCTGAGGCTCAGAGCAGTCCTCCTATGTGTGTCTACTTGCTGGGGGTCTGCCCCAAGGCACACCATCGAGGATTGGAGCAGGCACTCCCTCTATGTTGATCTCTCAGAGTCTTGCCCTCCCCTGCATGGTGTTCTCTTTTTTGAGCTGTGGCCAGGGCTGGGTGCTACCAGCCTCCCAAGCTTGCCTACTGCCCACCTTCCTCCAGCCACCAGAAAGCAGGGAAAACCCTGCCTCGTGGTCAGGCCAGCCTTTTCCTGCTCTCTGATCCCCGGAAGGGACCTGGGGAGCTGCCAAGCAGACCCCCAGCCCCCAAGAGCTTGCTTTCCTGCTCCCCAGTGCCCCCCAAAGGGCCTGGGGAGCCGCCAAGCAGGCTGCCGACTCTTTCCCACTCACCGGTCCCCTGCTGCCTTCCTTTCCCACTCCCTGTTGCCACCAAGGGGTCTGGGAAGCCGCCAAGCAGAACCCCGGCCCCTGCAGCCTTGCTTTCCTACTCTCCAGTGCCCCACAAAGGGCCTGGGCAGCTGCCAAGCAGGCCAAGACGCCCCCGCTGCCTCTTTCCCACTCCCCGGTGCCCTGCAAGTGGCCTGGGAAGCCGCCAAGCAGGCCGAGACCCCCCGCCACCTCTTTCCTGCTCCCTGTCCCACTGCCTTGCTTTCTCGCTCCCTGGTGCCCTGCAAGGGGCCTGGGAAGCACACCAAGCAGACCACTGACCCCCCACTGCCTCTTTCTTGCTCCCTGATGCCCCGCAAAGGGCCTGGGCAGCCGCCAAGCAGGCCGCCAACCCCCCACCACCTCTTACCTGCTCCCTAGTGCCCCTCAAAGGGCCTGAGGAGCTGCCAAGCAGACCCCCAGCCCCCACCGCCTCTTTCCCACTCCCCGGTGTCCCGCAAAAGGCCTGGGGAGCTGCCAAGCAGGCTGCCAACCCTGCCGCCTCTTTCCCACTCACCGGTCCTGGGTCCTGTGCTGTTCTACCCTGCAGCCATTCTGTGCACTCAGGAGGTCCCTCAGCCCGGCCTGTGCCCTCTCAGTCTGGGATCCGTCTGGGGATGTCCACCTGCTAGCATGACTGACCAGCCTGGGTGAGGGGCTGATGGCTCTCTGCAGTCTAGCCAAGCCCCCCAGTAATGTCTCTCAACCCATTGGGTTGTTGCCAGCATGGGTAATGGGCTGATTGGTGCTTTCAGGCTTTAAGGCTGCCCACAGCTCCCATTGACCCAATGTCCCAGCAAGGCTGGCTGGACGCAGGTTTCTGGGGTTTGTTTATCTTCTGTAATTGATACACTGTTCCTTTAAGCTGAGGCCTCCTACTAACGAAGCCTCCTCTCTGCTTCAGCTCGCGCTTCTATAATGAGACAATGTTACTCTTAGTGGTCAGGCCAGGCCTACTGTTCCCTTTAGCTCCTGAGGATTCTATGATTGATATTTTGTTGCAAACATGTTTTGCCTTGAGGCAGGATAAGCGTAGCGGGCCGCAGTTTCATTTTTACTCCTGCTGCAATGGAAGCTGCCATTTACTCAGGTCCCTGAGTGGTGGCCTCCATGTTGGCTGGGCTAATTTGCATACAGCCGCTCTGATTGGCTGGTGGGTGTGGCTTACCTGTCCTGAAGAAATGGTTAATTTTAATATTATGCCTTTGTTAGTTTAGATTATACAAATTCTACCCATTATGCTAAATTCAGTTCAGCTTTTACATTACCTACATATTCAAAATGTGTTTCTTCAGTCCATAATAATCTTCAAAGTGTTTTGAGCTATAATTATTGCTACACTACTCAAAATTCAATTATTTTCTACCATTTGGGCATCATTAATTTTATATTTCTTAATAAAAATAAAGACCTTCCAGGTTCTGGAAACATAACTTATGCCTGTTTTTTGTTCTGCAGTATTCAAGTACTGTGATAACTCACTAAAATGGGCACAATAATATCCCTAAGGTAAGGCTAAATGATATAATAACATCAAATATTGAGCAAAATTCCTAAACGTAAGTGTTCACTAAATTTTAGCTAATAATAGCAAACCAATTCATGCCTTGGTTTGCTACTGCTGAAACTACTCAGAAAATGGCTCATTTGATCACTTTGGAAGTTTCAATTTCATGTACATCACTAATCAGGAGCGAGTTTTTACAAGGATGAATATAATATAGTCCTACTATGTACAAAAAATGTGATGTTGACATTTGGACTGTGTTAAGGTGGCACAACGCAAAGGGTAAAAGAAAACTTCATTAACAACTGTGCATTTATTTATAACAGTGCGTGGGCCACACATTCTTCCAGTACTTACACCATCTTCACTGGGAATATGTGATTATGTATATACATATATTCTATTTCAAGATCAAAGACAGAAAATTGTGTAAATCCTAAACATGGTTCTTAAAAATGCTAACCGAATGTTCACCCTTATGACTATATGATTATTCTGTTTTTAACTTGGAAGAGTACAAAGCAGGGTTGGGGAATGGCCAGCTCGGGGGCCATGTAAGGCCTGCAAAATCATTTAGTCTGACTCGTCCAAGGCATTAGGGATGAGTTAGAAAGTTTGACCAAATATAGCAGGCTAATTTTTAAGTTGACAATTTTGTATGGCCCTCAAATGATGTTATAAATATTCAAATAGCCCTTGACAAATAAAATGTTCTCCACCCCTGCTTTAAAGCCATGGTTATGGTGGTGGTGATGGGTGTGGTGGGTGTGTGTGTGTGTCTTTATGTATTGTATACAGTGAAACTGTCTCTCCTTTGTCATCTATAGATGTCCCAAATAAATTTTATTCATATAAAAGCAAACAACCTCATATTCATGGGTATATTCCCACATCGGTTTGTTGCTAGTTAAACCTCCAATTTATGGGGCACAGTATCTGGGTAATGAGTTAAAAACTTATGAGTTTCATCAAGAAAAAAAATGTTATGCTTCTATAAAGGTAAAGTGCCTTACTGTTCTCAAGCCACCAATAGCGATTTTTGATCTGTAAGAAATCATACTGTGGAGTCTGCCAGGATGACAGGCATCTTGTTACTCTTAGGTGGCCTCGGTCTGTTTCCGTGATTTGGATATGATTTGAATATTTAACTTCCTTTTGGAAAAAATCATTATTAAATTACCAGGAGCCTTTTTAATTGTGCTAAGGCTAACAAAATAATGATATTTATTTAGGGAAAGAACTGGACGAATGAACGCAATATAAATATTATGGTCAAACTAACACTGTGGCCCAGTACCAGTATTAAAGCATCTGTCCCATTTGATGTGTAAGAAAGTTTACCAGATGAGCTGGGTCTGTTTTTATTGATGAGATTGTTATGTTCTCATGGAACCATTTTTATGGAAAATGGCATCATTGATTTAATAATAAGGACACTGTTGGAGAAGATGTAACAATATGCGATTTCCTCTCTAATAACACAACAAACATTAGGATTTCCAAGGCAAAATTACTAAGGTTGATGCTTTCCATCTGGTGGAAGGTCAAGGGAAATGGCAAGGACATAATGTTACCAAATAGCTAAGTTTTGTGACTTGCATCCAGCTGTAGATGAGGTAAAGTTTATTTAAATATCTGGCTATAAAAGGTAGAAAAAGGTCTGCATTTTGAAATTATCTCAAATCTCCCTTTAAAATATTTGCAAGTAAATTCTAAGGAGTGTTTAGGGCAAGATTCTTTGTCACTGAAACCTTTAAAAAAAAAAACAAATGAGATATTTCTTGTTATATTATAGAGGGCCATATGTTTTGTCTCGATTTTTTTCTTCATTATTTGTGATAATAATTAATAGCATTGTCCTTTACATATATTTAACTTGTTTTATCCTTTAGAATTTGACATGCACAATTTTAAAACAATTCCTTTAAAATAATTAATTAATATGTTAAAAATAAAGATTCTATAACCACACTGACTGAAATCAGATCTTGGTTGAGGCATTTACTTGCTGTGTGACCTTGGACTAGTGACAATATTTCTGTTCTTCAGTTTCTTAATTTTACCCCAAAGAATGGCTGTGATGAGACATAAATTAGTTCATACATGAAACTTAGCCTGGTGACTATATTATACTTGAAAGTTAAAAGTCTTCCAAACATTCAAAATTCACCTTGAATAAAATACCCAATGTTACAATCAGCTACTTTTGACATTATTATTAAAATAATTGCACAATGCTAATTGGTTGGGTAAAAATTTTTGTTGTTTATTTTCTGGAGATTTAACTTCCCTTCTGTGAAAATAGACCAGATAGAGGCTAGAATTTTTTGTATCTTACAATCTAAATGATTTTGTGCTTCAGTGTCTTCATCCTATCCCAGGGCTGTAATGATATTTTTAAATCTTTCTTCTTGATTATTGAAAGGGCTGAAAATGATAGGCCCTCAAATCATAAAATGCAGAATCTAAGTAATAATACAGAATTCAACATCTTCTGATCCCACAACTTCAATAATCTGAATTAATATCTGTTATTTTGATCTCTAGTTCTTAAATGTACAATCACTCTAATACCACAAATACGCTTTAAGCAAATTGTGAGAAACTAAACATGATTTCTTTTAAATTTATTTTTATTGTTAGTATTATAGATATCCCAAATTCCCCCTTCCCTTTGCCCCCTCCACCTGGCTCCCTCCCCACCCCAGGCCTTTGCAGCACTATTGTCTCTGTTCATGTATACCAAACTAAATGTAACTTCCAAAATCCATCTGAGTCAACTACCCCATGTTTCAATTAGCCTGTAAAAATCTATATGCAGTTAACAATGTGCTAATGTACAGCTCTGGAATTATAGTTTCATATATATTATTTTAGTGCATCATTGATGTCATTTTATAATTTTGTTGACAATAATCTTCATTTTCTGGCCACATTCCAGCAAAGGGAATCTAACCCTCATTCACATATGATAATAATAGAAAGCTTACTTCTTGGAGAGGTTTTATGGATTTATTTTTTATAGTAAATAAGTGATCCCCTTAAAAAAGATTCTGTTAAAATTTTGCACAATTAGTATCATCTTATTTTCTAGAAAAGGTGATTAAATTAGTAACTATTTCTCATGTTTTTCTTATTTCTTTCATTTTTTCCCCCAAGCAAAATAATAATTATTTCAAGCCTTCCTCATATGAATATTTTGTGAGTGTTGGTTGTAGACTAAATACCATTCTGTGTGAAATACTCCATTTTGAAGGCAATCTGCACTTACCTTCATTACTATGCGTTGTGGCTCAGATTGAACTATTATTAGTCAACTGGAATTTCTGAAACTTTTGCTCACAAACTGCTAGGTATGATTCCATGACTTCTCCATTCTGTAGTTGAATTTGCTTTTTTTTAAAAAAAAAAAATATATATATATATATATTATTGATTTTTTAGAGAGAAAGGGAGAGAGATAGAGAGTTAGAAACATCGATGAGAGAGAAACATCGATCAGTTGCCTCCTGCACACCTCCTACTGGGGATGTGCCTGCAACCAAGGTACATGTCCTTGACTGGAATCGAACCTGAGAACCTTCAGTCCACAGGCCGATGCTCCATCCCCCGAGCCAAACCAGCTAGGGCTGAATTTGCTTTTTGAAACAATTGCATGTGTATAGTTATTTTTATTACCTGACATTTTCAGTGCTATCATAGTTTTTTTCACCTGAAAATATTATCATGCTATTAAAATTTGACAATTACTGAGCACTTGGTAATTCACAGTGAGTGCTAAGAAGTTATTTGATATAACATTTATAACAATCATATACAAAATATCATATTTTAGTTTTCTATCTAATTAATTCGCCTTAGATATTTGTCATCTGAAAATTTGATAAGCCTATCTTAACTCATCCTTTATGCCAATAATAAAGAAAATTTCAAAAGTGAAGATCAATACATTACCAACGATGTTCTTAATTTTGACACAAGTAGGTTCAGGTTTGGTATGTCTACTTAGATATGCCAGGGATACTTCACACTTACATGTCCAGCAGTTTAGTTTTTAACGTCTTCACTTCTCGATTTATCCCATTTCTCAAGATATGAAACTCAGAATGAAACCCTGCTTTTCTACCGCCTGCATGAATTCTTATTCTGCCCATTTCTTTGATCGCTACTGCTACTATTCTAATCCAAGTAAGTAATTCCTGTAATGTTTCTTCCTGTCAATCAAAATCATACTTATGACTGCAGTCAGAATGATCTTTTATTTTATTTTTTTGTTATCCTCACCTGAGGATATTTTTCCATTGATTTTTAGAGAGAGTGGAAATGAGGAGGAGAAACAGAGAGAGAGAAACATGGATGTGAGAGACGCATGGAATGGTTGCCCCCTTCACATGCCCCAATCAGAGCCTGGTATTGAGCCTGCAACCAAGATATGTGTCCTTGATTAGAATCGAACATGGGACCCTTCAATTCGTGGGCCAGCACTCTATCAACTGAGGTAAACCAGCTAGGGCCAGAATGGTCTTTTAAAGATAAAATTCCTTAATTATCACTTTCCTTTCTAATATTTCTGTCTTTTCCCAGTGCCAATCATTTTAAATTCATTCTTCAGGATGGCCTTTAAAGTGTTTAATCTGCTTCTCTTCTTGCTTTTTGTGTGCTAGACACAATATACATTTACATTCGGCAACAAATGTCCTCATTTGTCTTTGGTCTTTTTAAACATGAAATTGCCTTTCTTGTCCTCCCTTTTCTATGCCAGGCATACACTGATGAATCAAACAAGACATTGCCCATGTGGAGCTTATGCTCTTGAGAAGATAGAAAATAAGCAAATATATAAGTAAATATGTATTTTTACCAAATTTGCTTTTTCTACTACTTTTATTGACTAAGGTGTACTGATATTCTATGTGATAGCTTGAACATCCCCTCCTCATGGAGGCTTGCCCTGACTCTGAAGATTGCTACTCCCACCTTCTGTGGGTAAAACATCCCTCACATTTTGTTTTCAGCACATATTTGTCATGATTTGTTTCAGGTATGCCATCTCTAATAGCCTGAAAACTCCATAAAGACACAGCCTATTACAAATTGTCCACTTGTATATCCTCAAACCACTGAAAAAGAGAAGGTAATCAATAGTTATTTACTAAATGATTGATTGACCAAATACAAATTAAACATGAAGCCACATACTATGCACTTTAACCAAATGATTCCATCTTAATTCTGCAGAATAACATTACAGAAATCGAAAGGTTTTATTCATTTTCTCATATTAGAAAGTCACCATGATGAGAACAAGTGATACTTCCATAAAGATACATAACCCATGAATAAGATGAATGGACCTAAACATACTTAGTACTATTTGATATATGTCAAATTCTAATTTTGAGAAATGTTAACATTTGACATCAAAGATTTAAAAATGGATAATTTGAAAACAATGCTGTAACAACTCATTCACTTTTTGAGAAAATCTCTTAAATGTCTACTTACAGCATCAAAATAAATCCCATGTTCCAAATAACAATATTTTAGGTGAGTAAAAATTCAATTGTGAAAAATTAAACCATAAAATAATAGAAGAAATGTTTGTGGATAATTAAATAATTTGGGGGATAGAAAAGCTCTCTTTAAGAAAGGTCATAATATTGTTCAACTTCAGGAAAATTTTTACCTAGAGCACTGAGTGATTGGTGTCTCTTTCCTTGATTACTATGTGAATGCCATTTTCTGGAAAGCAGCCCTGCAGTCTTTATCCTAAAATGCCATAGGAACCAGAATCAAATCATGACTATCTTTTCCTATAATAATTTTTAATCATTGAAATAGCAAAACTTTAAGTAAATAGTTTTTAAATGACATGCATGAATTTGGAATAATATTTGATTTGTATATTATACCTTTAAAATATTCATAGTATATAAATTTCTCTTAAATATCAATAAAACATATTTATATGTATACTAGGGGCCCAGTGCACAAAAATTTGTGCACTTGGGAGGTCCCTCAGCCAGGCCAGTGCCCTCTCACAGTCTGGGACCCTCAGGGGATTTCCACCTACTGGCATGCCTGGCCAGCCTGGGTGATGGGCTGAGGGCCGTTTTCAGGCTGCCCACAGTCCCTTCAGGGTTTGGGTTCCTACTGGGGTACCTGGGCAGCCTGGGTGATGGGCTGAGAGCCGTTTTCAGGATGCCCACAGTCCATTCAGACCACTAGGGGGCAGCTCCTGCATTGAGTGTCTGTCCCCTAGTGGTCAGTGCACGTCATAGTGACGTTCAATCAATTTGCATATTATCCTTTTCTTACAAAGGACTAGAAGCCCAGTGCACAAAAATTTGTGCACTCTAGGGGGTCCCTCAGCCTGGCCTATGCCCTCTTGCAGTCCAGGAACCCTCAGGGAATATAAACCTGCTGGCTTAGGCTCACTCCCCAGGGGGTTGGACCTAACCTGGCAGTCAGACATCCCTCTGGCATCCCAGGAGCCCAGAGGGGATCTCCACTTGTCAGTGGGGAGCAGGCCTAAGCTGCAGTTGGACATCCTTAGCGCTGCTGAGGAGGCAGGGGAGACTCCCACCACCACCACTGTACTGGCAGCCATTATCCTGGCTTGTGGCTGCGCAGAGCTCTCCCTATGGGAGTGCACTGACCCACCAGGGGGCAGTTCCTGCATTAAGCATCTGGCTCCTGGTGGTAAGTGTGTGTCATAGTGACCAATCATTCCCAGTCATTCTGCTGTTAGGGTCAATTTACATATTACTCTTTTATTATATAGGACAGAGATCTGGTGCATGGGTGGGGGTCAGCTGGTTTGCCCTGAAGGATGTCCCAGGTCAGGGTGGGGATCCTGCTGGGGTTCCTGGCTGTCCTGGGTGAGGGGCTGATGGCTGTTTTCAGCTTGGCTATGGCCCCAGCTACCCTAGCTCCCAGGGAGGCTGGCTGGAAGTAGATATCTGTGATTTATTTATCTTCTATAATTGAAACTTTGTTGCCATGAGTGGAAGCCACAGCCGCCAGGCAGGTGGGAACCTTGGCTTTGTCCATTGCCAGGCCAACTAAGCCCCCTGCTTGCTCCAGCTCTGTGGCTGCTGGCTGCCATGTTGGTTGGGTTAATTTGCATACAGTCTCTCTGATTGTTTGGTGGGTGTGGCTTGGGGAGTAGCAGAGTTGTAGTCAATTTGCATGTCTCTCTTTTACTAGATTAGATTATAATGACAACTGACATCACAAGTAGAAGAGAGGTGGAGAAGAATGACACTAGGACACTTCCAGAATGGACTGTATTAGGGACAAGACCCCTTCACAACCAGAAGGTAGAGTCAGAATTTGGCTCCACAATGTTCAGAAACAACCCAGCCTTGGAAATATAAAATCCCAAGTACTGACTGACCACATACTCAACTCAGGAGTTAGCCTACTCAGACATCTACTTTTGCTTCTTTCATAGCAGTGCCCTGTGAGACTTGCAATGGGGAATGGGAGCAGCTGGGGCAGGGGACATCAACCCCTGATTCTGTCTCCAGAAACCCCTGTCTTGGCCTCTCTTTTTTTTCTCTCTCTGTCAGAATAAAACTCTCTTTGCTCTTACTCAGACTTGTTTTTTGAGTTCTTTTCCTGTGCTAGTCAAGAGCCTGGAGGTCCCAGATCTTGTGAAGGCGTGGCCACTTTGACTGGAACCCATCTGGTGTAAAGAGAGGCAGGAAAGAGGATGGCAGAAAGGCACTCTATTTCAGTACTACCAAGTATTACTAAGCACTTTTTTTAACAGATCAAAAGTCAATGCCATCACTCATCTATTTATAATAGTAAAGCTGAAATTTTTATCAGACTATTTCAGTGTCAGTTCAGAACTTGAAAGAGATATGTCATTACCTATTTAGCCCTTTCACAATCCTAAAAAAATTCTATCCTTATTCTCTCTTATTTTATATTTAGGGAAACACCAAGACTCATTTTATATTAAAATAACAGTAACTACAAAAAAACCCCACAAGTTTTTAGCATTACTTTGTGAGAAGGCTGAAATAAATAGTAAGTGATATAAAAGTATTTTTTATGAATAAAATTGTATTTCCTCCACTTGGCATCTAAGATAAAACATGCGTTAGCTTTGGGTAATATTTATCCTACTTATCAACATCTATTATTTTAAATGATGTTTTATTTCAATTATTTAATTATCTAAATCCTGTTATCTAATTTTGGTTTTGTTGTCACATCTGGAAAACAATTTTTTGTCACTGAAAACAAACAATAGCAGTTTGTAATTTATATTACAAAAGGATAAACAGAATTTCTAAAACTCTCAATTGCCAGGACAAAAAATCCTTTGAAATAGTTGCATTTTCTTTGCCATCTATCAAAAACAGCAAGATGAATGGAGGCACAAAACTTTATTAGCTACTTAGGGAAATTACTTGTTTACAGAAAGTCTGTAATTGGATCCTAAATATATTAGTGCCTGAAAGAATTTTGAAGCAATTTTCATGATGCAGGAAGATAGTCAAGTAATTTGAAACTACAATTTTGCTTGAGGCTTTAAAATGTGCCAAATGTCATATAAAACCATAGACATTGTTGAATTATGGCCAATTTGTTGCCTTATCTTGGGATTTCAAGTGACATTTTTCTTTTAAGTAGGAATAATAGAAGGGAGTTCTGTTTGACTTGAGCCAAGGCATCATTTAAAACAAGCACATGCTGTGTCATCTTGCATGCAAAGCCTTCCTCAGATGAGAAACTGAATTGGACATACTGTATGGAACATATTGAAAGGAGATCTAAAACATGGTTGTTTATCAGGATTCCTAATTGAGAGGCTCTTTGAAGTCTTGAGGACAGCATTTTGTTTCCAGAGAGTTTTGGGTTGAGAAGGGTGGGAAATTTCTCACTGGTATTCCCTTTTTATCAGAGGAGCCATTATGTAAAATATATTAGAAACATGTTTCTCTGCAAGAGTCAAAGTTGAAACTGAAATACAACAGATGCTTCTTATTGACAAGATGAAAATTTGAGTTTCTTAGGAAGTGTGCAGTATATTCTACAAGTTTTGGATATACTAACCATTTATGTGTGTAGGCTTTGGGGAAAAATGTGTGTGTGTTTTCATTAAAAAAATTTAATAATACAAATTATATTTCTGTTGCTACTGCCAATAGCCATGCTCTCATGCTCCGTCTTTGATAAAAGACTTATTTCCAAAACTCTAGAATCTGAAAAAGACACATGCTTCCCCAGACACACTTGCTGCGAGGGCTAGTTATGTAATTAAATCCCAGCCAGTGCATCTGAGAAGTATGAGAAATGTTCCTCCTCATTAAAAGTGAATGGAAGGCATTCATTCTGTCTCTTTGTCACTTGATGTACGTATGTGCATGGAGCCTGGGACTTATTGACCCTTTTTGCCACCATGAGGAGAGAGAGATAGCACACAAGCTGTCAGGTGGCAAGGTGGAGGGTGGAGATGATCGCCACCACCCTCATTAACTGCTCCATAAACTTGCAACATCAGTGTTGGAACTAACCTACCATTATTCTTCTGACATTGTGAGATGATACCTGTAGCCACAGGTATTCTAATCAAAACACAGGATGATTCTATTCTATACTTCAGTACCTTGAAGGCGAGATATGATGACTATACCGTAGGGTGACCATGAATTGTACCCTTGTGTAATCCCCTCTCCTTGTATGTGGGGAAAATGTGAACATTGCTTCTAACCAAAAAGCAGGGGAAAATGGTTAGGTCAGGTTACGTTCCATCCTAAGACTCTATTTCAGCAGACTAGAGTGAAATCTCCTATGGGCCACATTGCAAAGAGCAGAAGGCAGCTGAGTGCAGCCCTGGCTGACAGCAATAGAGGAGAGAGAGAAAGAGAGAGAGAGAGAGAGAGAGAGAGAGAGAGAGAGAGAGAGAGAGAGAGAGAGAGAGAAATGTTTTTCAGTCCTTTAACCATTAAATTCTATCAATTATATGATCTTGAAAGAGAATACTGAGCTCAGAGAAGAATCAAGCCCAGCAACCCCTTGATTACAGTCTCAAAAGACCCTGAGCCTAGTTCAGTCAAGCCATGCTAGGATTCTTGACTTACTGATGTCATGAGATAATAAATGCATGCTATTTTATGCCTCTATGCTTAGGATAATTTGTGATGCACTCACCTGATGACTAAAATATCACATCACCAATATCCTAACTAATAAAAGTGTAATATTAATATTAACTGTTTCTTCAGGATGCCTAAGCCATGTCCACTAGCCAATCAGAGTGACTGTATGCAAATTAACCTAGCCAAGATGGCGGAGGCCACAGCCCCAGTGTGCGGCTTCTCCCGGGCTACAGCCTCTGCCATCTTTAGAGCCTCTGTCTTGGGAAGGCATCCGGCGCCCTGGGTGGGACCATGCCTTCCCAGGCGGAAGCCCAGGGGCGGGACCAGCCAGCCAGCCCTGAGGCTCCCGTCTTGGGAGGCTATGGGGTGGCCACGGGCCAGCTGATCGCTCCCCAGGCAGAAGCTCGAGGGCGGGACGAGCCAGCTGGACCTGAGGCTCCCATCTTGGGAGGCCATGGGGTGGCCACGGGCCACCTGATCACTTCCCAGGTGGATGGCCTCAAGGGTCAATGGGAGCTTTGGGCAGCCTGAAAATGGCTCTCAGCCCCTCTCCCAGGCTTGCCAGGCACCCCGGTAGGGCCCTGAACCCTGAAGGGACTGTGGCCAGCCTGAAAACTGCCTAAGTCCCTCACCCAGGCTTACCACAGCCCCATTGGGTGAGGGTCTCCACTGGGGAGCTTGGTCAGCCTGCAAACAGACATCGGCCCCTCACCCAGGCTGGCCAGATACATCAGCAGATGGACATCCCCAGAGGGGTCCCAGACTGTGGAGGGTACAGGCGGGGCTGAGGGACCCCCCTCCCCCAGTGCACAAATTTTTGTGCACCAGGCCCCTAGTTTGTTATAACAGGTAATTTTAATTTCACAATTACTTCAAATTCACCAAATCTAAAACTGAGGCCTCTATATATTAAAACCTAAACAATATTTATTTTCTAACAATTTGTAAATTTTACTAATTATTTCACCCTTTTATAGCCATCGATGATATCTTGGATAAAATTTACACCACAGATTAAGTATTATGAAGTGATATTCTATTATGCGTCTTCCCTTAAGGGTCTCATCTTGTTTTAGTTTGTAAAATTGACAAATGTATTTGTAGATATTAAATATTAACATCTGGCAACAGTGTGAAAAAATAGGCACTCTCATACATTACCAGTGGGCATAATAAATTGACAAACTCTTTAAAGGATAATTTGGCAATGTATCTATAACTATATATTTTTAATTTAAATTATTTATTGTTTAATGTATTACATGTCTCCTTCCCCCCCCCCC
>PVJC01041085.1:0-15524 GCA_004026665.1 Murina feae | reverse complement strand
ATTCTAACTCCCCAAGTCTCTGTGACCCTCCTATGTAAAGTGGGGAAGAGCAGGCTGAAAATCTGGGGTGGAGTGTCTGACCAGAGCTGGGTATGGGTGGTGCTCGAGAATGTTCTCAGTGTGACAGCAGAGACCAGAGCCTCCAGGTTGCAAAGGGTATGAGGAAGGACAGAGGAGGACCACAAATCACATCGGGGTTCGGGTCAGGCTTCCTGGGGGAGAGACCGGGGCTGGGGTGGGGGCTCGGGCTATGGAGTGAGTGGAGCAGGAGCCAGGACAGGGGCAGGACTCTGGCCGTGGGTGGAGCAGAAACCCCCCCCCCCCCCCCACTCTGAGGCTGAGTTGTACACTGGGGACCCAGGACCAGCCTCACACTAACACCATCCTGTAGGTCCAGAGACCAGTGCTGGCACAGGTTGCCCCATATCACTTTTCAGGGTCAAGACCAGCTTTGCCAAGGTGGCTTCTCTTCAGAGTGGCCTGTGCAGGCCACTCTCCGCACGCTCCTTGCAACTTAGTCACCAGTGGTCCTCCTGTGCAAAGAGCCTGGCCTAGGTACCAGACAGGCCCTGGGAACTCAGGGCCCACTAACCCCCCGTTTCTGCCAACCCTCCACCTGGGGTGCCCTCCTGCCCTCTCCCTTGTGGTTCACTCTGTCGCCCGAGTCTGGCTGAGAGCTGGCTCCAGGCCTGGCATTCAGAGGTCCACACATAAGAGAAAAGGCCAGGCCACTCCAAGAATAGGAATCCACCCAGGAAGGTGGGGTTCATAGATGGCCTCTAGGCTCAGGCCCCAGCTGACCTAATTATAAGCCAGGGCTGTCACGCTGAGGCAGTGAGGACAGTCTATAAAACAGGTGTGACCTTGGCATCAAGGAGTCAGGGCAGGGAAGGGTCCTGTGCCAGGCCCTGAGTTGGGGTCCTTGCCTGCAGCCTGATGAGGTGGGCACCACTAGATCCTCTCTACAGGGGAAATTGAGACTCGGAGAGGTGCCATGCGATGCCCAGAGATGAGAGTTTAAAGCCAGGTCTGCATGGCACCAGATCAATCCGCTGGGCACCAAGGACCAGCTGGGACCCTGGGTTGGGGTCTGGGACAGATGGCAGTCAGCAGCAATAGCCACTCCACAGAGGAGCCCTGTGAGTCACAGCTCCCCTGGCTCTGCTGTTGAGGGGAGAGGCTCAGAGCCAGGCCTGCTGCACTGTGAGAGCACCAGCCAAGAATGTCAACACTGGGCTGAAACAGATGCCACGTGCTGCAGCCACTTCGGAGAGTGTGTGTGTGTGTGTGTGCGCGCGCGCGCGAGTGTGGGACCTACCTCGCCCAGCACCCCCCATGCCACGGCCTTTCTGCTGCTTCTGCTGCTGCAGGCCGCCACGGCCACGGCCCTTGGCCACCACCTCTTCCTTGACCATGTCAATGATCTCATCGGGGATGCGCAGGTACTTGATGGTGCTGCCTCGGATGTAGCACTCGGGCATCCGCCAGAACTTGTCCCCGTCCTGCACAACAGGGGGTGGGGATCTCAGATCCATGCGGGTACCTTCAGAGCGGGTACAGACAGCTGGGTGCCACCTGTATCTCTGGCATCACCCCTGTATGCTGCCAAGTTCACAGTCCCAGATATGACACGAGGTCCCTCCAAAGACCCTCAGCACCCTTGGCACATGAGGAAGAGCAGCAGAGCTACATGGGAGATGGCGCCAACCTGTCCTCCAGTGTGGGATGGGGGTGTTATCCACAGCCTAAAGCCCAGGGTGGGGGGCTGCCCCATGCACCAGGTGCTGCCACAATCCACCTCCTGTCTGCACCTGTCCCCAGCCTTCTAGAACACACCTTCTGGAACCTTTTCTAGGGAGGTGCCATGCCATGCCCAGACACAGGTAGGTATGGAGACGAGGGCTTAAAGCCCAGGACTGTGGGCACCAGATCAATCTGCTGGGCTGGACCTAGAGCTGACTCATCCATTCATCCAACTATCTCCTGGCAGAGGCTGAGCTTGGTGTGGGACACAGGCCAGCAAGAAGAGACCCTATGTGACAGGTGAAGAGGCCCAGGAGGGGGATGGGGAGGCAGGTTTGGCGCTTGCCAGGTTTAGCACCAAGATGCCAATTTTCAGGGGAGCTAATTGAGGCTGGAGAGAAAGGGGGCTTGCAAAGTAAAAACCCTGTGGTTCCTAGAGTACAGACTGTCCCTCCCCCAACCCCATATCCTGGAACCAGCACAAGGCCTTTCCCTGAAGTCCCCTCCTGCTGCCCTTGGGTAGGAGCCTAGGGCCTCATATTAGTTTCCCAGCTCCACCCCTATTGCCTAGAGCCAGAAGCCTGGGTAGCCTTTTCCTCCCCCGACACCCTTAGAAATCAGACCAAGACCTCGCCCTGCTTAGAACCCAGCCAGGGTCCCCCTGGCCAGGGACCAGGCCCAAACACAATATGGCTCCTGAGCACCCAAGATCAGCCTCACCCTGGCTGCCCTCTGGGTACTCAACACACCTTCCAGATGAAGCTTTCTGGAACACTCAGGAGGGCTTTCCTGCCTCTAGGACGTTGCACACACCGTTCCCACCTTTCCTGGTCCAGCTAACTCTGGTCCTTGACAGGGCTCACCTTCCAGGCTCCCTGAAATCCCGTCCTCTCACTGACATTCACCAGCAATCTGGTCTGGCCCAGCAGAAGCACTCGGAGGGTCAGACGGAATATTCGAGGGCTAACTCTTCCCAGGAACGTACATGAGCTCCCATCCCTCACAGGAACCCCACGAGGCCCTACACATTCCTTTCCCAGAAAGAGTGGGCGAGGGGCCAACTCCATGCGGATGCAAAGCACAGCCAGATAGAAACAGGATTCCACGCTGCTCCGTGACTGACTCTCCCTGAGCCAAGGCCAGGCCAGGCTCAGCACGCTCCCTGCAGGAACCTCACTCTGCTTTCCATGGCAGTTTAGCGCCCGCCAACCAGGGTTCCCCTGGGACCTTGGCCCCTGGGGTCTCAGGACACTGCCCAAGGGATTTCAAACCTCATCCCAGCCTCTCCTCCCAACCACCTGGTCACAGAGGGAACTCCCAGAGGAGCCACGTTTCTAAGCTTAGATGACTCTGGAGGCTGGACCAACCTTTCCCCGAACCCTGTGGTTGGTTCTACAAGTGGACACAGACCTGCTGGCCGTGTGCATGCCAGGCCATGCACTGCACACTGCCTGCTCAGGCCATGATGGAGCGGCCACACACCCGCTGCCTGGCATGTGGCAAGAAAACCAGGAGAGTTTCTAGCTGATGTGGAAGCTCCACCTGCATCCACCGCCGTTCTTGTCCTCATGGTTCTGGGGTCTTCCCAGTCTGTGACCCCCAGGGACACTTCCCCAGCCCTGGGAGCTCAGGTTCTGGCCCTGCAGTTCCTGTCTTCAGGCCTGGGAGGTAAGTGAGCCTCGGGGCCCCCAGATACCCCACTGCCACACCACCATGGCCTGCAGCCTGGAACAGCAGCAGCCAAGGCTGACGGGAGGGTAGGGTCTGCCTGCCAGTAGACTTGTAGCCAGAAGCACCCCCTCAGGCCTGAGTCTTTCTCCGTCAGGGGTGAAAGCAGAGGCAGGAGGAGAGGGACAGCAGATCAGTATCTGATCAGGAAACACCCACAGGTGCAAAGTCCTGACGGGTGCAGAGTCCAGGACACTGGCAGGCCCTGCTCCTGCCGCGGGCCCCACCCTTGGTAGGGTGACCTGCGGTAGCTGAGGAAGCCCCTACTCCTCACTTCATGTGGGAGCCAGAGTGCGGAAGCTCTGTAAGCCTCTAGTCCAAGCAAGCACTCCTGGTCACGCTGTCCCTACTCCCCACGCCTGCCCACTCCACCCAATGGCCCCCAGGGGTCAGGCACAGACTCCAGCTCAAGGGTACTCACCCTAGATGTGCATATCACCTCGCGCAGGTTGATGTTCATCCAGTTGTCACAGCTTACCAGGTGCCCGTTGTACGTCTCCCCGTTTTTAAGCTCCACTAACTGGAGAGAAATGGGTCCAAGTCAGCCAGGGGTCCCAAGGGAGGTGCAGCCCTGCCAGTAAGAGTAGCCCCAACCTCATTCAGAAATGTCCTCAGCTCCTTTCAGTACCTAGAGCCCAGGCCCCCAGAGAGGCCCATCTTACAGGGGAATGTTCTGCTTTCTCTGTACACCCTGCGGGGCGCTTCTACAAAGAAACCTTTTGTTTTTGGTGAGGGGAAAAAAAAACCCCAAAACCCAATAAAAACAATAAAGGCTGTGATTTCAAAACAAACACACAAAAGAATGCTCAGCCCTGGCCCATGTGGTTAGACCTCGACCTGCACATCTAAGGGTCGAGGGTTCTATTCCCGGTCATACCTGGGTTGTAGGTTCAATCGCCAGCCTCTGGTCAGGGCGCATGTGGGAAGCAACCAATCTCTGTGTCTCTCTCAATTGCTGGTTCTCTCTCCCCCCGTCCCCCCTCCCTTGCAAATTTTCTAAAAACAAACAGAAACAACCAGTGGAAAAAATATCCTCGGGTGAGGATTAATAACAACAAAAAAGAATCAACTCAGATATTTGTGAAGGCGCACATCCATGTAAAAATGCATACACAAACATTCCCAGGAGCCAAATATCCACAAATAGCCAAAAGACAGAAAAAAATCCAATGTACATCAGCTGATGAATGGGTCAACACACTGTGGTCCATTGACACAACGGAATATTATTCAGCCATAAAAGAGCACAATGTAGATGAACCCTGAAAGCACGCTGAGTGCAAGAAGCCAATGCTACACGACCCCACTTAGATGAAGTGTCCCGAAGAGGCAGATCCAGAGACAGAACGTGGGTTTGTGGTTCCCAGGGCAGGAAGCATGGGGAGTAACTGCTACCGAGCATGGGTCTCCTTTGGGATGATGGAAATGTTCTGGATCGAGAGAGGTGATGTTGGGCAGCACTGTGAAGGTACTGAAGGCCATGCAGTCCTCGCTCTAAAGGGCTGAGTGCTGTGGCATGTGAACTGCACGGAGTGAAAGAACACACGTGTCTCACATAACTAGCTGACCTGCTGGGAAATGGGGGAGGGGCCGCCACTGTACGTCTCTCTCGGGTCTGGCTTTTCCTTCTGGTTGACGTTTTTAATAAGCGCGTGTCGCTTTTGTAAGCAGCAACAATGACACTGGCCCTGACCTGTGTGGGGAGTAAGAGGACCAGCGGCTGTCTATGGACAGGTGGGGAAGCAGGTCTGGCTAGAGGCACCTCACCCTTGGCCCAGTGTCCCCATCCCTGTGCGAAGGCTGGTCCCCACGGAAACTCGCTGTCCCAGAAGGTACGTACCATGGGGTGATTCTGAGCCGTCTTCAGCAGTGACAACGGGAGCTGAAATGCAAGTACAAGATTTGTCTGTTTAATCAGCTCCTGGGAGCCCCAGGCCGCTGGGGAGGGTCCCATAATAGCACCAGGAGTACAGGAGCACACGTGCCTAACCCCGTAAGGGAGAGGCACTCCCATTCTGCACAACCCCAGGACACACACCTGCCTCCCGGTTCTCCCTTGAGGAAAGAACCCTCAAGGCCCCCTCTCCTCCCAGAGGCAGCTGACACCTAGGCCCAGTGCCGTTTCTTTGGGATTTTTCTGTAACTCACACTGCACACTTTCCTCAAAGCCACCATGCTTAGCAGCAGCATCACAGCACACAGGTCCCTCTGCTGCTGTTCTGCTCAGCTGCTATTTAAGATGCATCCACATGGATACACCCAACTCCAGGTCTCATTTCCAGCACTGCACATGGCTACTGTCACACCCTCTTTACAGACGGGATGCTGAGGCTCAGGGAATGCTGCCCAGCACTAGAGCCAGTAAGAGAGAGAACTTGGTGTCACTCTGTCTGAAGCCGGAGGGCAGCCCCAACTGGCACCATGGGGAGTCCACCTTGACTGAAGAGGCCACATCTGAACTGGGTTTTCAAAGACAGGAATTCACCAGGTAAGAGGAAGAAACATTCCAGAAGAAGTTTGTGGTTATTGCAAGAGATGGCAGACAAAGGATGGAATCTTTTATTTATTTTTAATATATTTTACTGATTTTTATCAGAGAGGGAGAAGGATAGAGAGTTAGAAACATCGATGAGAGAAACATTTATCAGCTGCCTCCTGCACGCCCCCTACTGGGGATGTGCCTGCAACCAAGGTACATGCCCTTGACCGGAATCAAAGTGGGACCTTTCAGTCCGCAGGCCAACGCGCTATCCACTGAGCCGAACCGATAAGGGCAAGGATGGAATGTTTTAAAACTAACCCAGACAAGGTGAGCTTTTAAGATATTTCTTTTTCTATCATTACTGAATTTCTTTTTAATAACCAACATGGTGCAACTGGAAAAAAAAATCATCTCTTCTCATTCTGGGAACACAAATCAGGACCCACACACTGAGGCCGCCTGCGGCTCTCCAGAAAGTGACTAAGTGCAGTGCGTGGGTCCCGGTCCAATGGCAGCCCATCAGCATGGCTAGATGACGGTCTGGCCTAAAGACCCTGCACACAGGAAACTGCTCAGGGAGCAAGAGGTTTTGCTTCATGCTGCCCTGGCCACACACTACTCATTCGATACGGGGGCAGCTGTTTCTCCAGGTGGCAGAATGGAAGGCATCACCTGGGGAGGTGGGCATGGCCCTCGCCCCCCACAGGGCGGCTCTCCATGGAAGGGCTTAGGTTGGGGGCCAAGCCAATATCCCACAGGCCTTTCCCCAGAAGAGTCACCAGGGGAGGTCCGGCGACAACGGGAAGCCAGGCCCAAGCCCACTTCCTGCACTGGCTTCCTGGACCGGCAAGATAAGAACAGCCACGTGGAGGAGAGGCAGCTGCTCTGGGGAGGATGGGCAGGTTGGAGACAATGTGGCCAACCCACAGCTCCTGCCCTCCCATTTGGGTGCGTCTGTGTGACCCCGCACGGGGCCGTGAAGGAGAAACTCCCAGGGGAACCAGAATGGCGCTTGGGGCCATTGTCCAGGTTGCCTTTTCCCACGGAGACGCTGTGGGCTTTCCTGGGCAGGTGGGAATCGGAACCAAGGTGATGGGACACCTGGGTTCTGCTCCCAGATCACTGGAGAGGGGACACAGGGTCAGGCTCGTCCTGGAACGTGAGAATGAAAAATGGACTCAGCTGCCAAGAAGGAGAGGGAGGGTCAGAGGAAGGAGTTGCCCAGGGACACAGAGCAAGGGCCTAAGTCAGTGAAGCAGACGGGTGCCTGTCCGCAAGGGACCCACAGACGTCTTTGATGACAAATGCAGCCCCTGCGCTGACGACGGCCTCTCAGGTCGCCACGTCGTCCCGGCTCCTGGCAGCACAGTTCTGAGGACCCACATCCTCCACAGCTGTCAGCGGCCCTGCTCTACCCAAAGTCGCTGAGGATGGGTGACACACCTAAGGGAGCAGCACCTGCTCCCAGCCCTCCCCTGACTTCCCTCACCCACTCCCCAGGCGGGCCAGACCCGACACGGCTCCAGCAAAACAGGCCCATTCCGCTCCTCACACCGCGCAGGTTCCTATTGCTCAACCTGCGTGCGTGCGCTTCCCTCTGCCTGGGGTGCCTTTCCCCAGGCCGGTTGCGCCCAAACATCACCTCCCTCTGCCAGGACCTCATAATAACCCCATTTAGGAAACGAGGTTTCCACCTGGGCCACCCTGCTCGGTTTCCATGATAGCACTTAGCCAGCCTCTAATGATCTTGTTTACTTGTCTCCCCGGCTAGACTTGAAACACCACGCCTCTTGCCAGACTGGAAAACTCACAAGGTGTGGACGGCGGCCAATGCCAAACACGGGGCCAGGCACACCAGGTGGACTAAGGAAATATTTGCTGAATAAACACAAGGGAAATACACATACTACCCAGGAAGGCACACGGGGCGGGTGGAACACTCGCCCCACCCCATAAATAAGGAGAAGCTCAAGGGAGAGGTGGCACCCAGTCAGCCCTCCACTGCTGCAACCACCAGGGGCAGTGGCCATGTCTTGCCATCTCCATCCTCATCCCCAAACTGTGCTGGAGACACAGGGTGGGGGTGGGAGAAGGGGCCCTGGCCGATTTGGCTCAGTGGACAGAGCGTCAGGCCGAAAGGTCCCCGGTTCGATTCCGGTCAAGGGCGTGCACCTTGGTTGCGGGCACATCCCCAGTGGGAGGTGTGCAGGAGGCAGCTGATGGATGTTTCTCTCTCATCGTTGTTTCTATCTGTCCCTATCCCTTCCTCTCTGTAAAAAAAAAAAATCAATAAAATATATTTAAAAAAAGAAGAAGCAGGGGAGGCTGCTGGAGAACTTAAAACGCAATGGAAAAGAGGAAGATGCGTGACGGTGTCGAAAGAAATGGGAGAGGGCCGAACACTCGGTGCTGGGGGAGACCGGGAAGAGGATTCCTTCCTCACGACGTGTGGAGGCTGGCTGTCAGGGCGGGCCAACCCTGGACCAGACCCGGCGGGCTCCCGAGGCTCCCCGATTCAAACCGGCCGCGCGGACCGGCCCCGCACACACAGCCAGCCCCCCGCTCCCAGCCGCCAGGGCCGCAGGGGACCGGGGCGGTGTCGTGCCCGTCTGCTCCTGGACGCTGCCGGCGGGCTCCGGCGCGGTCCTAGACCCTGAGAACACACCGGGGATTGAGCACAAAGATTCGCCGTCACGAAGCTCCGAAGAGGGATCATCCTGCTCGTGGCCTCAGGCTGACCCTGCCTTGCAGCAGGGCGGAGCCCGGTCCCTTCTCTCAACTCTTCGTCAGCAACATCCGTGGGAACCCCCATCGCCCCGAGAGACAGGCGGCATCGGCCTCCGCGCCCTCCGGGGTGCTCACAGGCCAAGCACCGCCCCCAGGACGCCCGGCTCGGAGCTCCTCTGCGGGGGCCTCCGTCCCCCTGTCGGGGTCTCCATTTTCCCTTCGGTGAACGGAGAGCGCCCCGAGTCCACTCCTGGCTCGGAACACCCTCCCCCTGCTCTGTGGTCCAGGGAGGAGAAAACCCCTCTCCTGCATGTCTGTCAGCCTGAAAACGGCAAGCACAGGAAGCTGCGCTGCAGCGTTCTGAGGGCTTTGCAATCCCTGAAATCCCCAAAACTGGTCTCATTGGAGGACTCGGACGGGCCCCCTACTTCCTCGCATTCCAGCTTCCCAATAGGGGGCTAGCGCGGGTCGGACGCACTCGGGGACACTTTCCTGCCAAACTCACTCTGCTGCGTTCACCGGGTCCCCTCCCTCGCCAGCCTCAGTTTCCCCATCACAAAGTGGGAGGACTGCGGCTAGGCCCTAAGTTTTCGGAGACGGACGCGCTGGGCGCCCTAGGAGAGCCTCCTGCCCTCTCTGGCCTCAGTTTCCCCTCCTCGGGCCGAGGGCAGGCCCCATTACAGACTCTCCGCGTCGCCCCTGCCCCAGCGCTAGCCCCGAGGGGCCTTGGAGGCCGCGCCCCCCGCCTCCTGGCGAGAACACGCCATCTTCCCGCCCTCACCATGGTGGCGGCAGGGACCTGGCCCGCCGGTCACTTCCGCCGCGGCCGCCTCCGTTCACGCGCCCGCCGGCAGCCGCCCCGCCGCGCGCCACTAGACCGAATGGAATGGCAGCGACGAGAGCCAGTCCGCACGCGGCTCAAAGGGAGGGCAACCAATCCGTGTGGAGTAGGGCGGGGCCAGTTAGGCACCAGGGGCGGGAGGTGCCGTATTCCCGGCCGAAGGAACAAGGGAAAGAGCCGTAAAGTGCCGCGCTGAGTGCCGCAAAATGTGGCGGACAACGCGCGCCGGCACTGGCGGCCTTGTGGGTAAGGGCGCATGCTCATTGTGAAACCCGCGCTGATCTGGGCTCCACGCTGTGGACAAAACTGGTTATTCCTTACACCTTGCAATTGGAGAAACCGAGGCGCCGTGGTAATTAGGAAGTGCCTTCGGGCTCCTAACTCTTCTTTCTTTTTTGTTTTGTTTTGTTTTTGGAGGCTCCTACTCTTCTCATACTATTGTAGTTGGTCCTTATCCAAGGCACATATTTTAGTAAATTGCCCCTCTGAGCCTTAGTTATCCCCCCTATAAAACCAGTGTAATGATAGTGTCAGCTCTATAGAAGGTTTCAGTGAGAATGAGACGAGTTAAGCCGCTTTGGACAACATCTGACACACATTAAGCACAATGAATGCATAGGCATGCAATAAATATTTACTGAGCACCTACTACTTGCTTACTCGTGGGAACACAAGTGAACAAACCTGACAAAACTGGCTCTCCTCGGGCGTAGGAGATGGTTGGGGAGACAGACGGTAAACAAAACGAGTAGGTAAATGTATTCTTTCCTTGGGCTGCTGTAACAAATCACACAATAGAAACTCGAAAGCAAGGTGTCAGCAGGGTGGCTTCCTGCAGGAGGCCCAGAGAGACAGTTTATCCCATGCTGCTCTCCCAGCTCCTGCTAGCTGGCAAGCTTTATGGTTCCTTGGCTTGTGGACACATCACTACAATACCTTTTCTTCACACGGCTTTCTTCTCTCTGTGTGCCTGTGTCTAAGTCTCTCCTTTCTATTACACGGACACTCCTTTTTCTTTTTTAAAAAAAACATTTTATTGATTTTAGAGAGGAAGGGAGAGGGAGAGATATAGAAACATCAATGATGAGAATCATCCATTGGCTGCCTCCTGCACGCCCCCTACTGGGGATTGAGCCTGCAACCCAGGCGTGTGCCCCTGGCCGGAATCGAACCTGGGACCCTTCAGTCTGCAGGCCGACACTTTATCCATTGAGCCGAATCAGCGAGGGCCACTCCTTTTTGTTAATAGAACCACTCTAAATCCAGGATAATGTCACCTCAAGATCCTAAATTACACCTGCAAAGACCTTATCTATATATAAAAAAGGCTAAGTGACCGACGGCATGTAAGTCAGATCGTCTGACCCACCGGTACCTATGACACACACTGGCAATTTAAAAATAAACATTGACTCGCGCATACATGATACATATAAAGCTCTCGCTTGCACCAATCACATGCGACGCCAGAATGTATCTGAAGACCAACTATTGGCACTTTGTTGTTATTATACCATGTTGTTTATTTATTAATCAATTTACTATTTTCATATACATTTTACTAATTTTCTTTCATCTCCGACATTTCTATTTTAGAGAAGGGGTGAATAGTGATATTAAAATATTTTATTTTAATTTTATAATATTATATATACCATGTTGATATGTAATTTTTTGCAGTAACGGAATTACTGCATGAATCTTTCTTCTAATTAATTTCCTTTCAAAGTGCACGAATCTGTGCACCGGGTCACTAGTTTCAAATAAGGTCATACTTACAGCTACTGGGGCTTAGACCATATCTGTCGTTACATTAGTGGATTGGCCAATGACTGACCCCATATAAAGTGCCAGACGCTTGTTACGAACAACTGTCCTTCATGCTTCAGTTTGGGGGTCCTGAGATGAGTACTCAAGGTTACATAGTGTATTCACTCCAGGATGCCCCCATTGAGGGTGGAGACCTGATACAGGAAGGGAAGGATCCTGCAGCAGGCACCAATAAGAAGATGGCACAGAAAGCAAACAGAGGTCATCCAGCTGGGACAACAGCATAAGAGTTCATGTCTCATTGTGGTCCCATCCAGGGTCAGGGTAGCTGAAGCATTTATTCTCCAAGTCCCATCTATCATCAGCTCAGGGCTTCCCCCGGGGAGCTGGCGAAGTCTGGGATGTGTGCAGGACGTTGACAGGCAGCCAACAGTGGTGCCCTAACTGTTTTTAGAGGGAGAGGGATCAGGGTGAACTGCCACACTTGGTTTGTTAGGGTAAAGGCTACTTGGTGTAAACAACAAAAACTGGGCGCATGAAGTGTCCCAGCATCGATATGGTGGTGGAAGTAGAAGAAAATCTTGTGCTGCAATACTCCTTTCTGACTTTTCCATGCAGAGGCTTTCTTCTTTTTAATATATTTTTATTGATCTCAGGGAGGAAGGGAAAGGGAGAGAGAGAGAAACGTCAAGGATGAGAGAATATCATTGATCCCCCGCCTCCAGCACAGCCGCTACTGGGGACTGAGCCCGCACGTGCCCTGACCGGAAATCGAACCCTGATCTTCTGGTTCATAGGTCAATGCCACAACAGCTGGGGGAGGCTTTCTTCTTTTGCCCAATTGGCAAACTTCTATTCACCCTTGAAAACTCTACTTGGGTGACCCCGTGTGGTAGACTGAGGTCACTGCGGTTTGTGTAGGTCCTTTCAACATAAGTGGCCAGAGTCATCCGTTTCCTTGGGCACAGTGACTGACTACAAGGGAAGCACGTGACCAAGCAAGGCCAATTAGAATCTCCCTTGAGTCCAGCTGGCGAGGCTCAGTGGGTGAGGTCAACCTATGAGCCAAGAGGTCACGGTTCCATTCCTGCTCAGGGCCTGGGTTGCTGGCTTGATCCCCAGTGTGGGGTGGAGGCAGCCAATCAATGATTCGCTCTCAATCAATGATTCTCTTTCACTGAAGTTTCTCTCTGTCCCCCCCCCCCACCTTTCTCTCTCTCCTTCCCTCCCTCCCTCTCCCTCTCTCTTCCTCTCTAAAAATTAAAAATAAAAAAGAATCTCCTTTGAGAGAGATACTGAGGGTTAGGAGGGAGAATAGTGTTTTTCGTGGAGGTTGTTAAAAGTGAAATAGTGAGATATTCCTATTTACTGAAATAGTGTGGTTTACAAGTGAGATCGTGCACAGCCAGTGCCATACACAAGAATGCAACATGCATAAGAGCTGCTTGGTGGACAGGGTGGCAAGGTTTGCGCCCCTGAATCCAGCTATGCCTAAAGCCATGAGGCCTGACTTTCCATTTACGTGAGCCCAAGAAGTTCTTTATTGCCTCATCCGCTTGGGGTTTGGATTCTGTCCCTGGCAATGGTCAGAACCGAGGCATAGCTGCTTCGTGAACTCTTCAATGACGGACCACAAATCTAATCATTCCCTCTCTTACACTTTGACCTTTAGTACCTTGCATAGATTTTCATCATTACCTGGTTGTGCAGCACCTTTAATTATGCTTTTGCACACTTAGGCCTTCTGGACTCTGACTTGTAGGAGCAAAAACATGAGAGGTTGGATGGGGCACTATTTGAGGGAGTCAGCATAGTTCCTTCTCCCCCCTCATCATGGACACATGTCCCTGGCTGAAACCAATGAGAGGGCTTCCCTCGGCTGGTGCTGGAATTGCAGTTAGAGTAACATGATTCAGGTACAAACAGGGCCCTCTCTCCACTCAGAGCCTTGGCCCTGTTTAATTCTGGATCTGGCTGTACCTGATGCTTCATGAATCCCTATCTTTTCTTATCTCTTGAACCAATACTCCTATTCTTTTTAGTCCAGTTGAAAGTGTATTTCTGACAGCAAAAACTTAAAGAGTGAGAACCAATGTACCTATCAAATTAACAAAAATATCCTACCCTCCACTAAAAAAAAAGCAGGGGGAGGGCATTGAAAAACCCAGTGCTAGCAAGGTTATGGTGAAACCAGTGGACATACATATTTTTGTAATTGGGGGAAAATGGCATTATATCTCAGAATCCATGAAAGTGTCGCACCCTTCCACTCAGTAATCCATTTCTGACAATGAATACTCAGGAGGTCTTACAAATGCAGGGAACCATTCTGCCAGACCTTGCAGCGATGTTGCCAACCCTAAAGCAGCCGAAAGGACATAAAGGTCTGGTAACAGCGGACTGGTTGAGTAAGCTGCGGTTCATCCACTAGACAGAATATTTTCCATTCTGGACTTAGTGTATTGCTTCTAAAAAAGGGAAAATAGTAAGTTGACAGAGACTTGAAGAGTAGAGATACTTGGCAGGTGAGTTAAATGGTGACCCCTCCTAAAGGTATGTCCAAGTCCTAACTCCCTGAACCCGTGCATGTGACCTTATTTGGAAAAAGAGTCTTTTTAGTTGTAATTAAGTTAACGATCCTGAGATGAAATCATTTGGGATTTAGGATGGAGTCAGAACCCAGTGACTGGTATCCATCTAAGAGAAAAGCAGAGGGAGATGTGAGACGCAGAGAAGACAGAGGGAGAGATTGGGGTGCTGCGGCCACTAGCCAAGGAATGCTAGGAACCCCCCACATCTGGAAGAGACAGTGAAGGACCCCTCCCTTAGCATCTTCTGAGGGAATGTGGCCCCGCTGACACGGATTTTGGACTTCTGGCCTCCCAGACTTTGAGAGGATAAATTTTTTTCAAGCCACCAACTTTGTGGTCCTCTGTTATGGCAGCCCCAGGACATTCCTCACCCGAACCAAATGATCCGAATTTCAAGTCTGTGATAAGCTGTGTGGGTGTCGTGGGATGAGAAAGGCATCTCACCTCTGTTGTCTTCCCCAAACACCCATAACCCCATTCTAATGATGAAGGAACATTAGAGGTCATCCCGCAGGAGGCATGGCCAGTTCTCCCCAGACGGCCAAGGTCACGAACAAGGGGAGACCCAAGAGCCATCCCAGGCCAGAGGAGGCTGGTGACCACAAAATGCGGTGGGATTTCCTCTACAGGGTCCTCGCACAGGGAGAGGACACGAATGGAAAGCCTGGTGACCCCTGGATAACATCAGGAGATTGGTTAATAACGATGCACCAGTGTTGAGTTCTTAGTTATGCAAATGCACCTGACAATGTAAGATGTTCACATTCCAGGAAGTTGGGTGTGGGGTATAGGGGAGTCTCTGTACGATCTTTGCAAGTTTTCTGTAGATCTGAACTTATTACAATACTAGAGGCCCAGTGCATGAAATTCATGCAGTCCGGGACCCCTTGCTCCTTACCGCCCACCTGCAGCAGAGGCAGGAGAGGCTCCGTGGCTGCGCTCGCCAGCTGTGAGCCTGTTTTCTGGCTGAGCGGAGTTCCCCCCGTGAGAGCGCACTGCCCACCAGGTGGCATCTCTTGCATTGAGTGTCTGCTCCTCTGTGGTCAGTGTGTGTCATAGTAACTGGTCATTTGCTGGTCCTTCCACCATTGGGTCGATTTGCATATTAGCGTTTTATTATCTATACTAATAATAAAGGAATGTGTGCATTGTCCAGGACGCCATCACATAATGACCAATCAGGACGGGGGCGGGGCCAAGGCAGAGAGCTCTCAGCAAGCCTGTGCTGGGGGTCTGAATGGCACTGTGGAGAGGAAGAGAGAGCAGATAGGCAGGTAGGGGGATCAGGCCAGGAGGGGAGAGCAGATAGGCAGTTAGGGGGATCAGGTCGGCAGGTAGATGAGTGTTTAGGAGCCAGTGGTTCCAGATTGCGAGAGAAATCCTGAATTGGAGAGGGTGCAGCCCGTGCTGAGGGAACCCCCCCACCATGCATGAATTTTGTGCACCGGGCCTCTAGTATAGGATAAAAAGCCTGCAGTAGTCTTTAATCCCCATTTTACAGTTAAGGAAGCTGAAAATAATTCATCTGAGGGTACAGGCCACTTAAGGAGTCAGGCAGAATTTGAACCAAAGCCAGCTCTAACCACCATACTGCTTCCCTCCATTTTCTCCCTAAGAAAACTTATTAAAATTTGAAAAGGAA
>PVJC01041084.1:0-15491 GCA_004026665.1 Murina feae | reverse complement strand
CTTATGGGGCAAGAGTTGTTTCAGTGGAGCTTTTATGCTCACTGCATCTGCCCCGAGTGTGTTCCTTGTGGATCTGTTTTGTTTAGGTTAGTCCCACTCTGGCCACTGGGTGAGGCTGGCTCCTGTATCTTTAAGGAGGCGTTGATTAAGGCTCTGCCCTAGGCTACTCAGTCTTTTATCTGCAAAAGCCTCTGACGCAGCTTGGGAGGGGCGGGGCCTCGGGGAGTTTGCAGGGCAGGGCGGAGCAAATAGCTATGGCGCTTCTTAGCCCTGCGCTGAGAGACACCAGGTCTCTGTGTCCCACGGTAATTGCTGCAAGCAACGCTGAGAGAAACCCGCTTTGGATTTCCTCCTGGTGCCAGTCAGTCCCCCTTCTCCGGGTGTCTGGGTCCTCAGAAACTCGCTTGGAACTGGAGTTCAGAGCCGCTGGGGACTTGTGGCTCTCTCCGTTTTGGAAAAGAACCGCGTCCCCCGGCGCCAGCCCTTCCCCGAGCCCCGTGCGCGCGCCTTCGTACCTCTGTACTTTGCTTCCGCTGCTCCTCTGAGTCTCAGACTCTTCTCTAGTTGTAGGATTTTCACTCAGCCAGTCTTCCTGTGGGTGCGAGTGGTGTCCGTGTGTTCTTTTCGTGGTTTTTCTGAAATAGTTGTTCACGGCTGCATTTACGGTGTCTACCCTGTGCCGCCATCTTGTTTCTCCGATAGGTGTTTTATATACTTATGACCTATCATCCTCAAATAGCTCTGTAAAGGAAGGTATAACTCGCATTTTGTCCATAAGGAAACAGAGGCTCAAGTTGGGGTATCATAGATTCTAAGGCATAGATCTGGACTTCCCCATCCTGGGGTCCTCCTCAGGGTCTTTTCTGGCTCTTGAAACTAACCTTGTGTCCACCTGTGTCTTGCACTGGTCCCACACACTGTGGTTGGTATGTGGCCTGGCCTCTTGGCTTTGAGCTCTGTGTGGGCAGAGTTCTCATTCATCTTCAGGCCCCATCACTGCAGGGCACAGTGCCAAGTTGGGGGTGAGAGTCAGCAAATGACCCAGAAAGAGCAACTAAATAAACCATCCATTGAGAATTGTGCTGGGTCAACTAAAGGCTGAGGTAATCCTGGTATCTGTCCTTGGAGGACCAGCCTGGTCTCCCAGATCAGAAATGAGCCCCAAAGAGGACAGCCTGGGGGGCCGCTGAGGGAGGCCTCTGTCCTGGCCTGGCCCACCCAGGCTCCAGATATCTGGGCTGCTAGCTCCACATGGAGATGAGTGGTGAGCTGGGCAGTAGGGCCTAGCCCAGGGCCTAAGCACAGGCCTCCCAGGCAGCCACTGTACCAGGACAGGGCGTTGAGCCCTGGTGTAAGCTCTCAAGCCCACCCCAGAAGCCACCATTTTTTTGGCCTCTCCTCTTAGGTTCAGAGAATATGTCTACATGTGGGCACCTTGGCTGTTGGAGTTGTTGTGACAGATCCAAGGGGAAGGGGACCCCAGGACCCGGACTCAATGCTGCTGGGTCCACTGTCCCCTCCTGTGGACTTTGTCTCTCCATTGCCAAACCTTGAGGGTGTAGGTTGACAGAAAACTTTCTCTAAGTCCCTCTTTCCTGGGTTTGCAGACACAGGCAAAGGGTGCCGAGGTGAGCACGGATCACTTGAAGCTATTCCTCTCCCGGCGGAGGTGGCAGGTGAGTTTGGCTGGGTCCTGCTTCTGGCCTTTGACCTCCTCATTCTGAGCCTTCTCTCTCTCATCTTGCCTTCTCTCTATCATGTGCCCTTACCTCCTGCTCATCTGTCTTCATCTGCTTTCTTCATTCTCTCAACTCCCAGTTTCCCCCCTGCCCCTCTCTCTGTCTGCCTTGGGCCTTCTCGGGGGGCTGAGGTGAGACTGAGCGGTTCAGTCTAGCCTCCAGGGGACTGTAGGTCTGACTCTAGCACTCTTTCTTCAGCGCTCCCAGATCAGCTACAAGTGCCACCTGGTACTGCGCCCCATCCCTGAGCTGCTGCGGGCACCCCCTGAGCGGGTGTGGGTGGCTGTGCCCAGAAGACCACCACCCAGTGGGGGGCTCTCGTCCTCCTCTGACTCGGAAGAGGAGGAGCTGGAGGAGCTACCCTCAGTGCCCCGGCCACTGCAGCCCGAGTTCTCGGGCTCTCGAGTGTCCCTCACCGACATTCCCACTGAGGATGAGGCCCTGGGGACCCTGGAGGCTGGGGTTGCCACCCCTATGGAGTGGCAGGAGCAGGGAAGGGCCACCTCTCAGGACCAGCAGGCCCCGAGCCCTCCTGCCCTCCCTTCCCCAGGCCAGGAGCCCCCAGCTGGGCCCAGCCCCTGGCGGGGAGAGCTCCGCAGGGGAAGCTCAGCTGAGAGCGCCCTGCCCCAGGCCGGGCTGCGGGAGCCGGGCCGGGGCCTGCAAAAGGCAGCGTCTGTGGAGCTGCCACAGCGCCGGAGCCCCAGCCCGGGGACCGCCCGCCTGACCCGGGGCGGCCTGGGTGAGGGTGAGTATGCCCAGAGGCTTCAGGCCCTGCGCCAGCGGCTGCTGCGGGGAGGCCCTGAGGACGGCAAGGTCAGTGGCCTCAGGGGTCCCTTGCTAGAGAGCCTGGGGAGCCGTGCCCGGGACCCCCGGCTGGCACGGGCTGCCTCCAGCGAAGCAGCACCCCACCACCAGCCTCCACCGGAGACTCGGGGCCTGCAGAAGAGCAGTAGCTTCTCGCAGGGTGAGGCAGAACCCCGGGGCCGGCACCGCCGAGCTGGGGCGCCCCTTGAGATCCCTGTGGCCCGACTTGGAGCCCGCAAACTACAGGAGTCTCCCTCCTTGTCTGCCCTCAGCGAGACCCAGCCCCCCAGCCCTGTACAGCCCAGTGCCCCGAAAGCCAGTGCCCGCAAACCCAGTGCCCCCAAGTCTTCAGAACCTCCTGCCACCAAACCCAGTGATGCTTCTCAGCCCTTGGCATCCCAGCCTGCCCACGAGAAAGCCCTGGAGTCCAAGGCAGAACCAGTCCCAGCCTCCAAACCTACGCAGCCTCCCGTGGCCCTGCAAACCCCAGCACCCCCCGTCACACCCTACGCTCAGATCATTCAGTCGTTGCAGCTGGCGGGCCACACGCAAGGCCCTCGCCAGGGCCCTGCCACATCTCCGACGGAGCCCAAGTCCCACCCTGCGGTGTTTGCCAGGGTGGCCTCCCCACCCCCGGGAGCCTCTACCAAGCTCGGGCCTGCAGCCTCGGCTCCTCCAGCACCGGCCGAGAAAGCCCGGGTCCCCACGGTGCCCCGCAGGCCGGGCAGCAGTCTCAGCAGCAGCATCGAGAACCTGGAGTCCGAGGCCGTGTTCGAGGCCAAGTTCAAGCGCAGCCGTGAGTCGCCCCTGGCACGGGGGCTGCGAATGCTTAGCCGCTCGCGCTCGGAGGAGCGCGGCCCCTTCCGCGGGGCCGAGGAGGACGGCATGTACCGACCCAGCCCGGCGGGCACGCCGCTGGAGATGGTGCGACGGCCGGAGCGCTCGCGCTCCGTGCAGGACCTCAGGGCGGCCGGGGAGCCGGGCCTCGTCCGCCGCCTCTCGCTGTCGCTGTCCCAGCGGCTGCGGCGCACGCCGCCCGCGCAGCGCCACGCGGCCTCGGAGGCGCGCGGCGGGGACGGGGAGAGCTCGGAGGGCGGCAGCTCGGCGCGGGGCTCCCCGGTGCTCACGGTGCGCAGGCGGCTCAGCTCCACGCTGGAGCGGCTGTCCAGTCGGTTGCAGCGCAGCGGCAGCAGCGAGGACTCCGGCGGCGCGTCGGGCAGGAGCACGCCGCTGTTCGGGCGGCTGCGCAGGGCCACTTCCGAGGGCGAGAGCCTGCGGCGCCTCGGTCTCCCACACAACCAGCTGGCCGCCCAGGCCGGCGCCACCACGCCTTCCGAAGAGTCCCTGGGCTCCGAGGCCAGCGCCACGTCGGGCGGCTCAGGTGGGGAGGGGCAGGGTGCAGGGAGAATGAGAGGACCAGTATGGTTGGGTTGGGGGGGTGGGGCCGGGATGACAGGTGCAGAGTTCTGTAGAGGGTGGAGCTCGCTGGGAGGAGGAGAGGGCGGGGACACCCACCAGAAAGAGGCTGAGGAGGGCCTGGAGGCCCCGGAGGACTGAACTGGCACGGCTGGAGCGCAGGAGGTGAGGGGCAGAGGCTGGTGAGAGCAGGCCGGGCGGGGCTGGGTGTTCTCCACTTAATCTGGGCTGAGGGCTGCAGCGGGTGGGAGCTGCCTGGCCCTGGCTGGGCAGGTGCTAAGGCGCCTGGGTCTTCACAGCCCCTGGGGAAGGCCGGAGCCGGCTGCGCTGGGGCCTCTCTCGGCTGAGGAAAGACAAGGGCTCGTCGCAGCCAAACCTCTCTGCCAGCGTCCAGGAGGATTTAGGTCACCAGTATGTGCCCAGTGAATCAGGTAGGAGGTGCCTGCTGGGTAAGTAGCTGGGTGGGAGATGGGCCACTGTGAGGAGCTCCAGCAGTGATGCAAGGGACCTGAGATCAGGAAAACAGTAACAACAACAATAGCAGCATTGTCACTAATTAGCAATGCCCAGTGTCCTAGGAAGCACTTTCCAACCCTCCCACACTGTTGAGCTATTACTTGTGTCACGTCCATATGGCTCAGGTGGGGAAACAGGCTCAGCCATGCTAAGTAGCTGGTGGGAGGAACAGGGTCGGTAGTAAGTGCAGCAGCCATAGTTGGAGTGTACGCCCCTGTGCACCAGACCCCAGAAGCGGCTTCAGGAGAGCATAGCTTGTCTTTGGCTAGCCTCCTCCCTCATGGGAGAGGGTCCCCATACCTCGGTGTAGTTTTGAAGGTGGGGGTAAGGCTCCCTTTCCCTTACAGCCCCCATACCGATGTGTGTATGCAAAGACACTGTTTCTCTCCCAGTCTAGAGGCCCCCAATCTGGACTGTGCCCCCAGTTCTGCATTTCTCTACAGCCTGAACATCCAACTGCCCCTCCCTGCCCCCTGCCCTGCCCCTGAAGGTTTCCCAGCACTTTCAACACCTTTAGGGCTCTTTGCTGGAGGGAGAGGAACATGGGATTTGCCCTGGTCTATTTCTCTGCCTAGTGTCCTGGGCTGCAAGGAGGCAGATATTTCCCACCTGGGGTCACCCTGTCCCTCACCTAAAAAAGGGGCATTACTCAAGGACTATACACAAAGGCTCAGGAGGCCAGGTTTTCCGGCTGGCATGCAGAAAGGAGCAGGCCCACCAGGGCAGGCTGTGTGCAGGATCTTCAGCAGTCACCAGTCTGTTCTTCCCCAGCTTCCACTAAAACGCCTCTGAACTGGTCCAGCTGTGCCTCCACTAGGCTTGAGGTGATTATGTCTGGCCTTGGCCCGCGGAGCTGGGGCACCTTCTCGAGGCAGTGGGCATTGAAGGACGAGGAGGGGAGGCCAGTTGGTGGGGGCAGGGGTGGAGAAGGAGAGGGATTGAGACAGAGAGAGAGAAGCCAGCACAGAGGCCTGGGGACAGCTGATCCTTTCCCACCAGGGGCCTCCCTCCCAAGTCCATTTTGCTTGTGCAGCTGTTTTCCTGCTGAGGCAGTGTCCCCTTACCTCATCCTCCCCCCCCTCCCTACTGACTAAGGCTGCCCCATGTCCTCTTGACCAGCTAGGGCTAGCCTCTGGGGAGTGGAGGTAGAACTGGCAGAGCTGGGCCAGGATCACCTTTCACCTTGCCTCCTGGCCCCCCTTCTCTCGCCCCTACCCAGCACCCTCCCTTGGTCTGATGAACTATATTCACTTTGTTATTGGAGCCTCAGTGTGGGACCCCTCTTTAGGGACCTGGGTACAGTGGGTAGGGCAGGCATGCTGCTCTTCTGACCATCCAGTCCTATTGAGCATTCCTCTCCTGCCCAGCTCATCCCAACCCCACTCCCTCCTGGTGCTTTAGACAGGCAGCTGGGGCTCCCTGGGGCACCTATCCCTCAGCCTTCTCTGCCCACGTGAGAAAAATCCACCCACTCACCCCCACCCCCGGTGGCCAGGACCAGATTGGGATATTTCAAAAGACATATGCCAGGGAGCAGGACTACAAGTGCTCCCGGCACCAAGGAGCCACAGGCGACTGCACTGAGCAGAGACCTGGGCCCATCTGTACTCAGGCCATGACCGGTTCACCAGCCAGCTGTGAAGCCAGCTTTGCCAAAACAGCCTCTTTCTCTGAGGGTCTGTGCCTGGCTCGCTACTGAGCATATTCATGAGCTAATAATCATAACGATAATAAGAGCTAACGCTTATGAGCACTTACGGTTATATCTTAGACATGCGCTAAGCACTGTATATGCTCCTTGTAATTCTCACAACCACCCTATGAGCTTGGCGTTTTTTCTTTTCTTCAGTTTACGCAAGACATGGTCCAAGGTCATGTAGATCCTGTCTCTTGCTCCTTCAAAGGCTCTCACCACTCAGCTGACCTGAAGGAGTATTAGAAGTCTAGAACTGAATCCTGGACCCCAGGGGCAGTGAGGAGTGGGGAGGCTGACACATTTTCTGGCTCTGCCCCCCGTTTTGCCTTGACTTCAGAGCTTTTGAGACTGCATTTTTGGATTGAACACTGTGTTCAACCCCAGGATTCTCAGCTCAGGTCACCAGCTCCTCTCACTTCCCTGTGGTGCTCCAGAGGGAGTGCGGATTGCCAGCTTAACCATTGCGGTTTTTCAATATTTACTTGTTTTTATTTTATGTAACAAATGTGTATAGAGCACTTGACGTAGAGCCAAGAGCTGCTCTGAGTGATTTGCGAACGTGTGAATGAGGTCAGTACCATGCATCTTCAATAGTCAGCGACAGGAGAAGATAGCTCTGCACACGGCCAGTGCCTGGAGACAGTGCTGCTCACCCCAAAGAAAATTCTCCAAAGTGTGGCCTGGGGTGGCACTGTTCGCATCTGACTGGGAAGAGAAGCTTTTCCCCTGCTCTCCACCTCTCGCATGTGTCTTCCCCTCCCTCAGCAGTGTGAGTGGAGGTCCTAACCCTAGCCCATGGCCATCTGCTCTCCCTGCAGACTTCCCCCCAGTCTTCCACATCAAACTCAAGGACCAGGTGCTGCTGGAGGGAGAGGCAGCTACCCTGCTCTGCCTGCCGGCAGCCTGCCCTGCACCCCGCATCTCCTGGGTGAAAGGTAAGATTGCTTCTCCCCAGAGAGGGGCATGGCATGTGATCCCAATGCCCAGCGAGGTTTGGGGGAGTGGCGGCCGAGCGGATACAGAGGACCGACCTCAAGTGCTGCCCCACTCAGCAGCCCCTCCCGCTCCTCTCTGTCCCCAGACAAGCAGTCCCTGCGGTCAGAGCCCTCAGTGGTCATCGTGTCCTGCAAAGATGGACGGCAGCTGCTGAGCATCCCCCGGGCGGGCAAGCGGCACGCGGGGCTCTATGAGTGCTCAGCCACCAATGTCCTGGGCAGTGTCACCAGCTCCTGTACCGTGGCTGTGGCCCGTGAGCCTGGGGCGGGGAGGGGGGGGGGGGGAAGGAGGGCTGCGGGGGGAAGCAGTGATGGAGGGTGTTGGGGCAGGGCTAGATGGGCTCTAAGCTGGAGCGTAGGGGTTCACTGAGGCTCCCTTTCTCTTGCCAGGTGTCCCAGGGAAGCTAGCCCCTCCTGAGATACCCCAGACCTACCAAGACACAGCGCTGGTGGTCTGGAAGCCGGGAGACAGCCGGGCACCCTGCACTTACACGCTGGAGCGGCGGGTGGACGGTGCGGGGCTGCACAGGCTGGCTGGGGGAAGGGGTGGCAGGTGGAATGCGAAGCAGCCAGGGGGGCAAGTGTCTTCCCCGGGCAGAGTTCCACTCCCTAGACCCCTTACAGGTAGCACCGGGAGCTTGGGCCACCCCTCTGTGACCTCAGCCCTTCCCCGATGGTGCCCGCAGGGGAGTCTTCCTGGCACCCAGTGAGCTCAGGCATCCTCGACTGTTACTACAATGTGACCCACCTACCAATCGGCGTGACTGTGAGGTTCCGTGTGGCCTGTGCCAACCGTGCGGGACAAGGGCCTTTCAGCAACCCTTCTGAGAAGGTCCTCGTCAGGGGCACGCAAGGTCAGTGCGATGGGGTGGGGGTGGCCAGAACAGGAAGGGGACCCTAAGCCCAGGATCCACCCCCTTCTCAGAGCACCACGGTCTTGCTGCTAGGGGCACCTTGGTGATGACTTTCCTTGTCTTTCCTCAGATTCCTCAGCTCTGCTACCTGCTGCTCACCGAGACACCCGTGTTACCTCAGGGCCAGCCAGGGCCCCGCCTCCGGACTCTCCTACCTCACTGGCCCCATCCCCGACCGCTGCTGCAGCTCCTAGTCTCCCAGGACCCCAGTCAGCTGCTCTCGCCCCTTCATCTCCCCCAACACCCCCCAGCCAGGCCTTGTCCTCACTTAAGGCTGTGGGTCCACCACCCCAAACCCCCCCACGAAAGCACAGAGGCCTGCAGGCTGCCCGGCAAGCAGAGCCCTCCCCACCCAGTGCCCAGGTCACCCCAAGTAAGCCCAAGTCTTCCATCCCTAACACTGGGACCCCGACCCCAGCCTCCACTCCTCAAGTGGTTAAACCAGCGTCTTCCTCTACTCCCCTGTATATGGTGACGTCCTTCGTGTCTGCACCACCAGCCCCCGAGCCCCCAGCCCCCGAGCCCCCTCCTGAATCCACCAAAGTAACTGTTCAGACCCTCAGTTCAGCCAAGGAGATGTCCAGCTCCCCTGGCGGCGGTCCCCGCAGCTCTCCGGGGCCAGATGGCACCGCTCTTCGACAGGGCCCCCCTCAAAAACCCTACACCTTCCTGGAGGAGAAGGCCAGGCAAGCAGAGCGGGGAAGGGATGGAGGACAGAACACGGAGTGGGTGGAGCTTAGGGGACACAGGAATTCAGAGAAAAAACTGGACTTCCCACCCAGCATGGGGAAGGTGCTGAGATCTGGGTCATCAGCACTATTGAGCTCAAATTTTCTCTGGGCCACACACCGTGCTAAGCTCTGTAGCCATACAATCCCATTTAATCTTCATTACTTGGAGAGGAAGCCACTGCATTATCATCATCACCCATTTCACAGATGGGAAAACTGAGGTTAGAGAGGTTATAGGATTTGCCTAAGGTACAGAGTCACTTGAAGGGCAGCACTGGGACTTGAACCCAGATTTCTAAGCTTAAACCCCAGAGCCCACACTTGGGTCCCTGCTCTCCAAACTCCAGCCCCCTTAGCCTGCACAATGGTGGTGTCCCCCTCTTTCCTCTAAGCCTGTGGTGTCCCCTTAACACATAGGGGGCGCTTTGGCGTAGTGCGTGCATGCCGGGAGAATGCCACCGGGCGGACCTTTGTGGCCAAGATCGTGCCCTATGCAGCTGAGGGCAAGCGGCGAGTCCTGCAAGAGTATGAAGTGTTGCGAACGCTGCACCACGAGCGGCTCATGTCCCTGCACGAGGCCTACATCACCCCACGTTACCTCGTGCTTATCGCTGAGAGCTGTGGCAGCCGAGAGCTCCTCTGTGGGCTCAGTGACAGGTAGCTGGGCGTTCTGGGGGAGCAGGGAATGAGAGGGGAAGCTGGGCTGGGATATCACCTGTCTTCCCTGGACCTCCAGGTTCCGATATTCAGAGGATGATGTGGCCACCTATGTGGTGCAGCTGCTACAAGGCCTGGACTACCTCCACGGCCGTCACGTGCTGCACCTGGACATCAAGCCAGACAACCTGCTGCTGGCCTCTGACAACGCCCTCAAGATTGTGGACTTCGGCAGTGCCCAGCCCTACAACCCCCAGGCCCTGCAGCCCCTTGGATACCGCACAGGCACACTGGAGTTCATGGGTGAGGGCACCACGCCAGCCGGGGTAGGGGGTTAGGATACTGCCATAGCTTCCCCCACTTCACCCACATATATGCCCATTTATTGAGTGCTTACTGAATGCAAGAAATGAACAAAGTCCTTTCTATGTTTTTTTCCTCCCCAGTGTATCTTCACCGTAGTCCTGGAGATGGGCATAACATTACTTCCATTTTACAGATGAGGGAGGAAACAGAGGCATAGTGTGGTTATTTGTCCCATGTGAGACAGTTTTCAAAGGTTGAGCCAGGATTTGATAAAGCTGAAAAGATAGGAGAACCAATATTAATTTATATAAGTAAGGGAAACCAGCTACCACTTAGCTACCTGCTAAATACTTTATGTTCATTATCTGTATCCTTTAGATTTATTCTGAAAGCTACACTTTATAAATGAGGAAATTGGAGCGCCAGACAGGTTTAGTACATTGCCCAGGGTCCTATCGCTAGAAGGGGCAGGCCTGGGACTGTAGCCAGCCAGGCGGATTTCAGAGGCTCTTCATCTTTGTGCTGCCCACGTTCACTGTGAGTGGGCACTCCACCTTGGAGCTGACCCGAGGGAGCCAGTGACCCAGGTTCTCAGCAACTCCGCCGTTCTGGTGACCCCACAGTTCAGAGCCTGGGCTGGTTCCTCAGGTGCCCACAGCTCCCCTAGAGGCCGCCCCCACTTCCATCCTGCCTGCTGCTCTGGTCAGACCCACGGTGGTGACCTCAGGGGCCTCCCCAGCCTTTTCCTGCTTCCCTGCCACCAGGAAACTGGTTCAACTTGGCCTCTGTCTCCTGTCAGCTCCTGAGATGGTGAAGGGAGACCCAATCGGCTCCGCCACAGACATCTGGGGTGCGGGGGTGCTCACTTACATCATGTGAGTGCCCTGGACCCACCTTCTGCCCACGCTCTTCCCCTCCCTAGCACATGTGTACCCAGGTGCCAGTAGCCCTGTCCCTGAGTGCTGTGCCCCATAGGACCCCCATACTAATGTCTCCCTGGACCTGTGAGTTGACCCTCTGTTCATATGCCTCAACTGAATTGTCTCCACCACAGGCTCAGTGGACACTCTCCGTTCTATGAGCCAGATCCCCAGGAAACAGAGGCTCGTATTGTGGGGGGCCGCTTTGATGCCTTCCAGTTGTACCCCAACACCTCCCAAAGCGCCACCCTCTTCTTGCGAAAGGTCCTCTCAGTACACCCCTGGTGAGTGGGCCCTACACCCGCCAACCCCCCACTATTACCTTCTTGGCCTCGGACTGTCCTGGTCTAGCTCATGCCCCGGTCTAACTCCCCCCCCCTGCCCTTCATAATACACTGTTGCTACTACTACTACTAAGTGGTTATCCTAACCACCATTTAAGACCTGTGACACAAGCAGAATCACTGTCCCCATTCCAGAGACTGAGAAACTGAGAGTTGCCCAGAGTCACTCACTAGGGGTGAATCCAGGCGTGGGACTCAGATATATGGGAGGACAGAGCCCAGCCCTGCTCCAGGCCATCCCTCCAGGCTCACCGTTCCTGGCTGGGCCTGGCAGGAGCCGGCCTTCTCTGCAGGACTGCCTGGCCCACCCATGGCTGCAGGACGCTTACCTGATGAAGCTGCGCCGCCAGACACTCACCTTCACCACCAACCGGCTCAAGGAGTTCCTGGGTGAGCAGCGGCGTCGCAGGGCCGAGGCCGCCACCCGTCACAAGGTGCTGCTCCGCTCCTACCCAGGCAGCTCCTAGTGGCTCGGACCACAGCCTGGCCCCGGGCTTCCACTCGGGGCTCCCGCTGACGCTGCGGGACATTCCAGGGCCCACGCTGCACTGGGTGGACTCAGGGCTTCGGACACCACCAGCAGAAAAATCCAGCCGGGCTGTTACCTCATGGACCTGTGGGGACAGAGGCCCCGGTTTCGGGGCCTTCGGCCAATGCCACCAGGCCAGAGCCAGAGCTGGAGCCTCATTGGCCAGGCTGGGTGGAGTTGGAAGCAGGAAGAAAGGCAAGAATAGAATGTGGAAGTGAGAGGAAGGGGTGGGAGACTCTAGGAAGGTTCTGGGAATGGAGGACAGTGCATCCAGGGGAAAGTAACCCAGGAGGGTGTAAGTGGCTGCAGAGGTAGAAAAGCGAGGAGCCCAGGGTGTCAAGGCCACAGGCTGGGAGTGTCAGTGAAGCAGGGACGGGACACGGGACAGTGGCAGGGTGCCAGAGGCAGCTTGTGAGAGAGGGCAGCAAGATAGGGGAGGGAGAGGAGAGAGGACTCAGGTGGGGACGGGATGGGCCAGCTGCCAGCATCCCATTGAGGGATTGTGGAGGGCTGGAGGCAGGAGGCAGGAGGCAGTGGTCACCCAACCCAGTGCTCTCCTGTTGCTTCAGTGGGTGCAGCTCTGGGCTCTGTGCTGCCCAAGGATGTCCCCACTGGCCCTCTGTGGCCTTCGCCCTCCTCCCATTCATATTTATTTATTTATTGACTTTTATGAAGTTTTCCTTCCACCCAATCCTAATTGCTCATGTTGTCCTGACCATCCCCCTCCAACCAAGCCATCCAGCTGTCTGTGCAGCTGTCTGTCTGTCTGTCACAAGAGAAATAAAAATAGTAAGCAGCAGGACTTATGTGTGATCCATGGGGAGAGACGGCTGGGGAGCAAGGTGCTGCGACAGGAGTACTCCAGCCTTCTCTGGGCCAGTGGGAGCCCAGGTAGACCCGCCAGCATCTTCAGGTGTCCTCCTCCCTCCCTTATTCCTAGGGGAAGAGAGGCTTCAGTCTGCTTTTCCCTCTGACATTGCTGGAATCCTGGCAGGACCCTGAATCCCCACCACCATCCTCTAACCACACTCTGGTGGTCCCCACCTTTTCTCACATGTTCCATCGTCACACCTTGGAAGATGCCAGGCTCTGAAATGGATCGGCCCACACCCCAATCCTGGCTCAGCCTTCTTTCTCCAATGCTTCCCAGCTCTGGTCCTAGTGCCCCAAGCAGAGGGGGTTTTATCATGATGTGAGCAGGAGGTGCAAGGAGCTGCACAGGAGCCCCCCCCCCCCCATGTGCTAAGTGTCAGAGCACCAATCAAGCGCCAGCTGTGAGTTCTCTGGGCAGTGTGTCTGCTGTGATGATGCTACAGACAAGCATTTTCTTGGACCCCAGGGAGACCCAGCCTGGACCTTCTGATCCCCATGGCAAGCTGCTGTGAAGTCTGCTGGGGGTGAAGACACCTTGACTCTGGCTGCAAGGCCACAGAATGGTTAGTGGGTTCTAGAACTGAGGTGGTGAGAGAAGGGAGCCAGTTCTCCTTGGGCCCAAAGGGACTGTTCTCCCCCTTTCACCCCTTGAAAACCCTGTTCTTGACAAAGGGACAAGAATAAAGTTGCCACCGTGAGCAGAGAGAGCTGGTGCTGGTGTATTGCTGATATAGGTTGAGGGCCCTTTGGCTGAAGCCCAAACAACATCATCCCAGCCCAGCCTCTCTGGCTTCTCAGGACCTGAGGGGAAAGGCAATACCTATCATCATAAAACAGCAGTTAAAGCAGCTGGAAGGGACCAGAGAGACATCTTTTAGCTCACCTGTCATTTTAGCGATGAAGATATACAGTTTGCCTGTGAGAATCTGTATTCCCCTACTCACTGCAAGTGTTTTCATATAAAAATGAGGTGCCTGAACTCATATCTTGATAAATGGTAAAATTCCTCTCCCGTCCCCCTTCTGATCTTGAACTCCCTTCCCATCTCCATTGGAAATGGCATATGAACTGCTTATTCCAAACCCGTAGGAGCAAAGGTAATTTATATCAGCAGAGCTGTGTCAAAATTGCTCTGATCAAAAGGTGACAGTGCTCCATACCCGGGTGGGCAGTTGCAGTAAGTGGAAGTGATGCTCTGCCTGGCAGACTGCACACCAGGCATGTCCCATCACCTCTGATGCCCTTATATATCAGCTTTGCCCTATCATGGGCCTGGGCCGACCCAAAGTTGCTGAGTCAGTGTTAGTCCCAATCGCCAGGGGACAGTGCAGCCCATAGCATAGCACATGGAGGAGAGTGAGTGGAGATTGGGGTGGGGCAGGAAGGGATGCTGTTCTTAAAAATCTTTATGGTCCTTTCTAGGTTTATCTCAGTTTACCGCCAGGGGGCACAGTGCAGAAATGACAACCCTAGACTCCGGGGTGGAGGGGGTGGGTGGGTAAGGCGCTTTCGGATTGGTCCCGACAGCCACGTGGCCCTCTCATAATGGGCTGGATGGACAGTTATGTCCTCCACTTCTCTGGCTTCATTCAAGGAAACCCTCCGCCCCCCCCCCCCCCCCCGCCCAACACTTGCACCCCTTAACTGACAGTATCTCAGGAAGGGCACATTGTCCCGTTGTCCAGGGACCGACTGAGTGTAAAGTTGCCCCCACAAGGAGTTAATCTCCTGTCGGCGTGGGGCCCGTCTGGTCCTGCCCGGAGTGGGACGGTACCTCTTGCCTTGGGAGGAGATGGGGCCTTGTCCAGCTGTCCAGCTGTCCGGGCGCTGACGCCCGGTGCACCCCAGAGCAGCTCGAGTTTCCCCCCACCCCACCCCCCTAGGCCTGTTCTAGCGACTGCGCCAGCATCCCAGGCATCCTCGGGCTAAATAAGGAACCTGCTTGGGTCAAGGGGCGGGAGCTGGGGTCCCGGGGGGCTTGGGGCCACCACGCCAAACAAGGCAAGGAGGGGAGCGATGTATAAAACCAGGGCCCAGGGCTGAGCACCTGCCCGCACCCCAATTGTGCATCGGAAGGGCTTCGCACCGCCTGCTACCCACCTAGTTCACTCGGGTCCCGAAGTCGACGCCCCCACCCCACGGTGAGTCTGACCCTCAGACCAGCTCTAGCCACTTCCATCCCGGGAACGCTTTGAGCCCCAAGGGCAAGGGCTGAAGGTCGCAGTCTCTGTCAGCCTAGCCCCCCGTGTTTGTTTTCCGCTGCCCAGATGTCCAAAGCGGCTCCCGCCAAAAAGCCGGCGGCCACGGCCCCGCCTCCGGGATGTACTCTGGATATTAACGACCCCCAGGTCCAGAAAGCGGCCATTCGTATCCAGGCCTCTTACCGGGGCCACAGGTGAGGGGCAGCCCGAGAGCCTCTGAGGGAAGGGAAGGGAACTGCAGAATCCGCACCCCGCCCTGGGGAAGGGCGGTCGCGAGCACGGGGCCAGGGACTGCCGAGGCCCCTGGGTTTCAGGGAGAGCAGTGGCTGAGGTGCGGCAGGAGGCCGACAAGAGCAGACCATTTTATCAGGGCGACGATTCAGGGGCGGCCCCTCCCCCGCCCCTCCCTGTGCGGACGGGGGTAGTCGGCCGAGGGTGCAAGGCAGGGGACTGTGTGCGGGCTGCCAGGGCTGCGGGAGGGTGCGGACCGCGTCTGGGAGCTCTGGGCCCTGCCCCTGCCCGCGAGCAGGTCCCGGAAGGAGCTGCGGGAGACCGGGCCGCCGCGCGTGCTGGAGCCGCTGAAGGACGTGGTGCTGATCGAGGGCAGCGCGGCCAAGCTGACCTGCCGCATCTCGGCTTTCCCGGACCCATTCATCCGCTGGAGCAAGGATGGCAAGGAGCTGCGCGACGGGCCCAAGTATCGCTACATCTTCGAGGACCCTGACGTCGTCGCGCTGGTGGTGCGCGACGGCGAGCTGGCGGACCTAGGCCAGTACAGCATCAACGTAACCAACCCCTTCGGCCAGTGCTCCGACTCGGCGCGCATCCTCGTGGAAGGTGCGCGCGCCCC